>JBBPBX010050737.1:0-14357 GCA_038048925.1 Garcialebias charrua
ATCTATTTTCTGTGATTTCAGATTTCTTCTGCTGCTTTTTTTGTTGTTGTTTATTTTGGAGTTTGCATCACTTGTGTTTGCTGTGAATATTAAAGGTGCTATGTGTAACTTTCTGTAGAGCACAGAACTTAGAAATATTTTCAACAGGCAAAGCATTCTGATCCCTCCCCCTCAGAGCCATATATGGCTCTGCCCCCCTTGCCCTGCTGAAATTCCAATTCAAGCTCTGTTTTTATTGGCTGATTCAAATTCAAGCTCTGTTTTTATTGGCTGGTTAAAGCTGCTATATGTAACTTTTCTAACAATATATTTTTAACATATTTCTTCACTCTGTCACTAGATTGATGTTAGAGAGGTAATCTCTGAAAAAAACAAAAAAAAATATTGTCCCCTTGCTTCTCCAGGTGGTAAATAAGCATTTCTAAAAAGAAAAAGTGACCCGCCATTTTCCAGCCAATAAAAACAAAGTTTGTAACCAGCCAATAAAAACCGAGCTTGAATTTGAATCAGCCAATAAAAACAGAGCTTGAATTCAAATTTCAACAGACCACAAGGGGGCAGAGCCATATATGGCTCTGAGGGGGAGGGATCAGAATGCTTTGCTTGTTGAAATTTTTTCTAAGTGCTGCAGTTCTACAGAAACTGCAGACTGAACCTTTAACGGCGGGTCACTCTGTGTTTTTAGTGTTTTTATAAATGCTGATAGAGAAGCAAGGGGACTATAGTTTTTTTCAGAGATTACTTTGTCTAACATCAGTCTGTCAGTAGATAGTGACAGAGTGAAGAAATATGTTAAAAATATATTGTTAGAAAAGTTACAGACTGCACTACAAAGTTACATAGTGCAGCTTTAAGTTGCCACATCAAAATATAAGATGGCCACCACCATTTATATATTTAAACCGACCAAACTTAACATCTTAGAAAACTGCTTTCTAGTTTTTATGTTGCTTGAAAGCATTGTTTCTTCAAACGATTGGGGTGGCTGAAGATTGATATATGGTGGCTGAGGCCACCATTGGCCACCCCCTGACTCAGCCATTGCACCTGGTGGTGAATTAAAAATAAACAAGTGTATAAATAACTACCTCTGTTCTTCTCCACAGTTCTCCCACTTGAATCCAACATTCAGTCAGGTCATCTAGATGGTTTCTTTTTCTTTATTTTTGAGACATTTCGTCCTTCATCCAAAGGACTTCTTCAATCTGAGGAGCCACCAAACGAACTGAATCCACCACAAACACCACACTCCATAGTGGGGAAAAAACAGTTTGCTGGTGATAAGATGGCCTCTGAGGCCTGCCCTCTCCCCCGTCAACTCCTCTGAGGCAGCCATGCCAAAGTGATTCAAAACACCAAAGTTCATGCTCAGTAATCCAGGTATCCAACAGTGTCCAGTCAGGTCATCTGGATGGTTTCTTTCTTCTTCTTCTTCTTTTCTTTCTTTCCTTTTTTTTGGGTGAGGGTGGGGGTACCCACTTCAGGTTTACTTTCATTTCCTGATCAGATCCAGTCCTGAAAAACACTCAGGTCTCACGCAAACATTCACTTTTTAAATCCCTCAGCGGTGGGGGAGGGGGACATCAGTACACCGCTTGTTTGCTTTAGTTGTTAGAATGATGAGAAAATTGGCTGCTTGGCAGAGGTTTTCTAAAGCAATACCAGATCTAAATGACTGGTTTATGATTCAGTGATTAACCATAACATTATGTCCACCCACCTGGTATTTATAGCTACCATTTAAACTGTCAAGGCATGAACTGTCTAATCATAGTTTGTTATCCGCCACAATAACACTTGTCCATTGTTCCCTCTTCTAAAATATCATCTTCAAGGACAATGATCAGACCCACATACACACATACAGGACTGTCATGGGCAGGGGGTAAGTCCACTTTCCTTCACTTCTGAGGGTTTTACTTATCAAGACAAAACAAAAGTGACCGGTGGTCTTAAAGTTTTTTAAATGATTAAAATCTAACGTCAGGTGTTAAAAAAAAAAAAAATTCACCATGTTGTAACTATTCAACAAAAATAAAGCCAGTATGAAAAAGCTGCATGTGAGTATATGAAAATATGAAATTCCACTAAATTGTTTCAGTGCTACTGAAATATTGGTCTAATAAAAACACTGAAAATTGCAGGTTGGTTGGGTTTGGTTGGAACACCATGTCTTTACAATCTGGTTAGCTACCAAACCTAGCGGATTTTAAAATAAAAATTCAGTACAATGTTCTTTGTAGAAAAAATAAACCAGTCCAGACCTGTATTCCCTCCATCCTTTTCACGGAGCTCTAAAATGTCTACAGATAAAATGAATCCACTTCTGTTGTATTTTAACAAGTTTAGGCAAGAAAAAGGCCCACACAATGTTAAACAGAACATTTCAAGTCTGACAACTTCTCAATGAGCACAAATCAAAGAACACATCCTGGCTCGTCCTGACTTCTCTTTAATATCTCATTTCATTGATTTCTTAGATTCAGTTCAGGAAGCTCTAGATCCTCCAGTCTTCCATGAAAAACCTGTCAGGGACTGGAAATGCTGCCCTGTAGATTTCTGACATAAACAAGCTGACATACCACAACATCCCCTGAGGATGTCCCCCCACAATGGAAGCTACATTTTTAAGCAATATACTAGAAACTAGTTCTGTACTAGAAAAAGCATAGTTCGCCAAATGATAAGGGTGGTTGGTTTGTTTTACACCTGGAGGAAGCGAAACACCAAAATGGATGTCGGTACCTCACTTATTTATAAGTTTCATGCTCACAGCATACACAGATTGGCTGAGGGTATTCCCAGTTCCCCCTCTTTCCCCCATGGCGGGGAACAAAAATAAATCTTATTGACATATTAACAAGAGTAATATTGATTTTTTTTTTTAGGCTATTTATGCTTTAGTTGTTATTATTGTTGTG
Source organism: Garcialebias charrua (assembly GCA_038048925.1). Classification (NCBI taxonomy): domain Eukaryota; kingdom Metazoa; phylum Chordata; class Actinopteri; order Cyprinodontiformes; family Rivulidae; genus Garcialebias; species Garcialebias charrua. The sequence goes on from JBBPBX010050737.1 coordinate 2,922, forward strand.
CAGAAGATCATCAGCCTAAAAAATGAGATGTGACCAAATGTATCTGACAAATTGTCTAAGTTAAGAAATATTAGGTCTGTTTGGAGAGCACCAACACCAAAGGTTAAAGTCTATCTAGAAAGTTCCTGCTGAAACTTTGATGGGGACTGCCAGGCTGCTGCCAGTGGAAATTGTTGATTTGACATTATGTGGTATAGGTGAAATTTCAGTGCCTCACTATGTTTGTTTTATTGTATGTTTGGTTTATAAGCAATAGTTTGATCTTTAGTCTGTACTTAAACTAGGAGATATCCCAAACCTCAAGGTTACACTTTGTATATTGTGGAATTTTTCACCACCAGAGGGCAGCACTAGTGGTGAGTTGAATGTTTGTGAGTACCTATAAAGAGAAGAAGAAAAACAAACTTTTTGGGGCCATGGTTATTCACAGATCCAACAGTGGACTTAAAAGTATTAGAACAAACTAGAAATGGAGTGAACTTCAACACAGTTATTGAACACATCGATCAATATTACGGATATGTAAAATTATATACAGACGCTTCAAAGAATACAGCAGAGCAATTAGGGGCAGCATTCATTGTACCAGAGTTTGGAGTTAAAGTTGGGAAGAGATTAAACAACAAATTATCAGTATACACAGGAGAACTGACCGCGATATTATTGGCAGTTCATTGGATAGAAGATAATCAACCACTCAGATCAGTCATATGTTCAGATTCCAGTTCATCAGTAATTAGTATAAAAAACAGTTGTTCAGAAAGCAGACCAGACATATTGACAGAAATACAGCAGACACTATTCAGAATTAACATGATGGGATTAACAGTTGCATTTTTGTGGATTCCAGCACACATAGGGATAAGAGGAAATGAAATGGCAGATAAAGTTGCAAAGGAGGCTACCAAAGCCAATTCAGTGGAAATGGATGTAAAATTCAGTCGGGCAGAAGTAAAAAGTATCACAAAGCAGAGAATGAGGGAAAAATGGCAAAAGCAATGGGAAGAGGAAAGAAAAGGTCGATGGTTCTACAGCATTCAACGTAAAGCTGGAGAAATGCGGAGCGCTGAAAGACACAGAAGGGAAGAAACTGTCATCTCAAGACTCAGATTTGGACACACAGGATTGAACAGGACACTATTCATCATTGGGAAACATAACACGGGTAAATGTGACTACTGTGGAGAGGATGAGACCATTCAGCATGTGCTAATGATCTGCCATCAGTACCATCATGAAAGAAGTCAGATGATTCGTAGACTCAATGCAATAAACGTCAGATACGACCCTGTAGAGTTACTACAACAACACTCCGGTTCTGCAAGCACCAACATTTTGTTAAAATACTTGAAAAGGACTCTTTTGTTCAACAGAATCTGAGCAATATTTATTTATTTATGGAGAGTTTATTTTTATTATTTTTTATTATTATTATTTATTTATTTTTTATATTTTTGAGCGCTATTCCAGTTCATATCCTAAACTGCAGATGGCGGTAATGCTTCAAAATCATGTAAGCCAACCGCCAAAGAAAACCCAACAAGAAGAAGAAGAAGAAGAACTTTTTGGGGGGTTGGTGTGAATAGCTATGTGCCATGTGGTGGTGAGGCAATAAAACCACCTTAAAATCACCAGACGTCCTCCTTCTTCTTAGAAAGTGCAACAATTTCTGTGTTGGGTTCATTTTCAGGTTCCAGTATACCAAATTACAGCCAAATCACTCTCAAAGTGGCTGAGTTATCATATTTTTTTAACTTTTTGGCTGAGGTGGACATCTTGGATGTTTAAATTTGTATTTAGTATGTGATGGGGGTTGTTCTCAGCTACGTACATCTATACCTAAGTTCAGCTGAATCACTCTAACAATGCCAGAGTTATGGTGTTTTTCTCTTTTAGCTAAGACGGTCGTCTTGAATTTTTTTATTTGGATCCACTACGTCATAGAGAACGTTCTCAGCTCTAAACTAACCAAATTTCAACTTTGCATGTGTAAAATTGGTTGAGTTAAAGCCATTTAAATGTGGCATTGGTGGCCATTTTGGATTTTTGATTTTGATACAACATTTAATAGGAAACATTATCGGGTATCACCACACCAAGTTTCAGCTCAATATACTAAAATTGACTGATTTATAGTATTTTTCCTTTTTTGCATAGGTGGCCATCTTGGATTATTGATTTTCGGTCAGAGTCTATTAGGATCATTCTCAGCTACCAACACGCCAATTTTCAGTTCAATACCTTTAAAAATTGCTGAATTATCATATTTTTTCTCTTTTAGCTAAGGGAGCCATCTTGGATATTTGATTTTCATTAGGAATGTATTAGAGATGCACAATATTATCGGCATGGTATCGGCCAATATTAATGTTAGATTTCAATATCAGACATCAGACATTAAAATAACTCGCTGATATAAAAGGCACATTTTTGCCTGCAGCGGCAGCATAGCGTGATGACATTGAAGCACAACGTGATGACGTTGAAGCACAACATGATGATGTTGAAGCACAACGTGATGACGTTGTTGCGTTGCCCTCACCGATCACGGCGGAGAGGAATATTCAAAATGTCGGCAATGTGGAAATTTTATTTTTCGTTGGTAAGGATGTCGGATTCCAAAGATTTGTGGACTATCTATGTTGAACCTCACTACATTGTCTGCAGTCGGATATATTTTTCTGACGTAACGTTACCCGAGTTACAACCGTCCTGTCCAACATCATTGAGAAGCTAATAACCGATAGCACGACTTGTTGGGTGAGTTTTACCACAGACATTTGGACGTTGTGTTAGCCCCGTTAGTCTTACAGCACAATGGATAGACTAAAACATTGAACTTAAAAAGTCTGTCCTTCATGCACAGGAGTGCAGAAGATCCCACAGTGCAGCTACGAACCTGGCACAAGCCTCCACAAGTGAGACAGCATCACAGGTGACTAACGCTAATAATGACATTTACATTTAATATGTCAAAGTGCTATACATATGTCTGTTACTGAATATGTCACCAGCTCTTACAGCTGTTGCACAATTTTTGTAGCAAATTAGCTTAAGTAAGAGAGAGGGCTATTTTCTGACAAAGGAACCTATATAAAATATTGATATCGGCATCGGTTATTGGCCGAATAAGTTTTAACACATTGACATAATGGATATCGGCCAAAAATCCAATATCGTGCATCCCTAGAATGTATTACAACTCGCACTCAGTCACAGCCATACTTCATTTCAGCTCAATATCTCAAAGAATGACCGAGTTACAGTTAATTTTGTGTTTGCTGAGGTAGCCGTAGCGGCCATCTTGAATCAAAATGGCTCCAAACGTTAATCAGTTCTCGGCATTTATCTGATGATTACTTTCTGTGAGTTTCAAACATATCCAACAGTGAGTTTCTGATTTCTTCAGGGACATCTACCGGTACACTCCAAGTCATGAGACTTGACAGCAGCCGTTCATGTGAGGAGTGTTCTCCCATTCATTTCCTATGGGGAAATATGGCATCTTTGTTAGCAAAATACGTTCCCATGGTAACGCCTATTGCCAATAAAAATAATAGCTCCTTTCTCGAGATCAAGCCAGTTGTTCTGGTATAACTTCTGTGTGGGTGCACATTGCTGTTCAAGCTGCATTAACGGTGATGGAGAAACACTTGTCAGGTGTAGTATAATAGGTGGCCAGTCACCAACTAGTCCCTGGAGTTGGTAAATATGGCATCTTTGTTAGCAAAATATGTTGCCATGGTAACTCCAATTGCCAATAAAAGTAATAGCCCTAAGATCAAGTCGGTCATTTTGATATAACTTTTGTGGGGGTCCACGTTGCAGTTTGGGGAGCATTAACGGAGATACAATCAAGACACACTTACGAGGTGTAGAATACTGTAATAGGTGCATGTGATTGCTCTCCTATGCATTGCAATGGCAGTCCCCAGTTATGTAAAAGTGTATCTAAACTACTGTTGTTCCAGTTTCCCTTTGAACAGGAATGAAATATTCAGAGCAAACACAGACTTGAAATTGTCACAAAAAGAGCTCACTAACATGGGAAACAATGAAATCCTCTTTTACAAATGACTCTTTTTTTTTTTGCAGAGATGAAACGATGGTCATAAAACTGTGTTTCTCAAACAGTAAGAGCCGAGGCCCCGGCACCACATCAGAACAGCCTGCCCACTGCATCAGTGCTCTCCTCTCTAGGTATATGGCTCTCATCGCTATGGCAACCAGTGCACAATGTCTTCAGAGCCCAGAAACCAGCACCAGTGTAGGCTGACAAAAACAGGTTGCTTTTGTAGTACCTTTTTTTAATTATTATATAATAACAGCAAGAGGATTGTTCAAGCGCTTTATTAAATTGTGTCAGCTGAGGTTGCACAACATGTCAGCTGCCTCACTTGTGCTCATGCTAACAGTCATACATGTCACATATGGTGTCAGTAAGTGAAGGTGTCTATATAAAGACTAATACCAGGGAGAGTCACTCTGAATTAAGTTGAGCTTTACAGAAAATATGTGACCGACATGTGATAAAAATGAGAAGCTCAGCTTTTGTTACCTGGTGAAAAACTAGAAACAAAAAACTTAAATGGTGCTTAAGATTTAAAAACAACTGTGATGACAAGTAGGCCTTTCAGCATGTCTTATGTCATACTGACTGCAGCCCTGCACAAAGTGAGGGGCACCAACATCCTGCGCTTGTCTAATTAACACTCACATCCCACTCAGCCTCGGTGACTTGACCTGCTCCATCTGACTGCCTGACCACATGTCCCTAATCTGCTTCTGATTCAAAAGACACTTCTTCAACCACTTCTACTTTGTGCTTTGCTTAACTGTTTGACGCCAAATTCCAGCTCGCAAATTGATGGACTGCTGGTTTACCATTTTTAAATTTCTGTCAACAAAAAGAGGTTTAAGTTTTCATTACGTGCTTGATTAAATCCCAGGAGTTTACATAAAAGAACCAAACACTTGCTGCTCTACAGTGATTTGCTTTATTGCATGTTTGATTGTTGCCAGACATTTACTTTTACTTTTAGTATGTAGCGCCCAACAGGGGCGGATCTAGAAAAATATCTATGGGGTTGCAAGAGGGTGGCAAGGATGTTTCAGGGGGTGGCAACACCCTCCCCCTCCACACACATACATACACACATACATATATATACAGTATACAGGTAGTCCCGACTTACGACGCCCCCGACTTACGACGCCCCCGACTTACGACGTTTCGGACTTACGAACGCATCTCATTATAAAAATAAATTTAAAAAACTTTTTTTAATAATAAACAAATAAATGTACAGTATTGTGCAGTTACCAAGCACTTAGCCTATCCTAACATAGTTAAGGAGTGAGTTGAATTGTCTCCCTCCTCCCTAGCAGGCTCCATTCACATAAAGGGAGCAAGCTCCCTTTATGTGAAAGGGAGACATTTCAACTCACTCCATCTTTAAAAACTGTGTTATGATAGGTTAAGTGCTGGTGACTGTACAGTACTGTACATTTATTTATTTATTTATTTATTTAGTAAAAATAAAAGAAGTGTTTTTTTTTGGATGTGATCCTACTTACTAATTTTCGACTTATGAACGTACGTAGGTACGGAACTCGTTCGTAAGTCGGGGACTACCTGTATATATAAATAAAATGATGCAATGTAAAGGGAGAGACATGAAACAGCCAAAGTACAGGCAGCAGAAATACAGGTGTGTTCAGTCCTCTTTTCATTTCATTTCTCACTTCCCGCCACTCAGTCAGAACTTGACGTCTTGAGTCAGTTGTACATTGTGCTTCTTCCTCTTTAAATTTATTGGCAGTTGGCAAGAAAGTTAGGTGAGCATTACCGCCACCAACTGGTAAGGAGTGTGGACCATATGACTACATTGTGCTGCATTCAATGTTGTCGGAAAAAATATGTTCGCGTTCGTAATGTCCAGCTGGGGTGGCAAACAGGGTGGCAAGGCTCTCTGTTGGGGTGGCAACTGCCACCCCATGCCACCCCAGTAGATCCGCCCCTGGCGCCCAAAATAACGAGTACTGTATACATTTCAAGTCCCTGAGCTGCCTCTGAATGGAAACAGGAATGCTGTCCCACCTGTTCTTTGATCTCCTGAAGTTTGTTGCTTTGCTCCCGGATGTCGTGGAGGAGCTGCAGCGCCTTATCGTCCTCCTGCGTCACTTCCATACGTGCTTGTTCCAAACTGCGTTTAAGACTCTGAAAGAAAGAAAGGCACATTTGTTTGGTACACACAGGACGAAACAGCATCGAAACCGTGAAACGTGCAGCTGTAACGTTGTGACGTTTTTAAATAAAGTATGAAGCAAATTCACTTTGTGGTCTCTTGATGTCGACTGAACTATCCAGCCACCAACTAACTGTTGTCTGCACCCGCTTCTTCCTTTCTGGGTCACTGGTGCCCATGTTCAGCAGTCACTGTGTGAGAAGCGGGGGACACCCTGGACATGTCTCAAGTCCATCACAGGGACACATAACAAACAACCATTCACTCTCTCACTCACAACTAGAGACGATTCAGAGTTACCAATTAACTTAACATGCTTGTTTTTAATCTGAGAGGAAACCGGAGTACATGGAGTAAACATGCAAACTCCATCCAGAAAAGTCCCAGGTCAGGATTTGATCCGACAACCTTCTTACATAGCTTACATAGCTGCCTACTGCTCCCCCTGGGTGCATCCCAAGTGTAATGGGTTAAACGCAGAGAACAAATTTGGCCATTGTATGGGAACATTCAATGATGACAACACATGACACTTTACTTTTTTAACTTCTTGCTGAGAAGTGGCAGCTCATGTGTCATTGTGCTGCTCTCTACTGAACAAAGTTTCTTCTAATGTTTTCTCTCCCAGTGTTGCACATGCACATTATGAATAATCGTCATCATCCATGATGTCTTCATTGGAACTACAAATCGACTCACGCTGCATTCGGTGATGTAAGTTGCCAAGTCCTGCTCCAAGATGGTCCTCTGAGTTTCTGAGGCCTTCAGCTCGATGTCTTTTTGCTGCAGCACCGACTCAAGGTCGGACATTTTGCTTTGGACCAATGATATCTCCTGCTCAACCTGGTAAAAAGAATACATAGTGGATAAAATTTTCCCACTGGAATAAAAAAATATAAATCTAATACATTTCTTAAAGGGATGCATGCCAAAGCTAAACAAAGATCTTTGAGATCAGAGTTTGAGATGTCACTCAGCTATGACACACCATCCAATGATTATTTTATTTTAAAAGGATCCAGCAGTTCAGAAAATATTCAGAAAATTAGCTAGTGCTGTAAAATGCTGGGCAACTGGATTTATTTTATATTTTTAAAGCTGAAAAATGTGGCGTTCTAAGCTTTTAAACTTTTATGAGCTGCTTTTTTTTTTGGTTCAGTTGAAATCTTTGATACTCCGGTTTCCTCCCACAAACTAAAAGTATGCATGTTAGTCTGATTGGTAACTCTAAATTGTCCCTGGGAGTGAGTGAGAGAGTGAATGGTTGTTTGTCTCATTTGTCTCTATGTGTCCCTGTGATGGACTGGAGACCTGTCCAGAGTGTCCCCTGCCTCTCACATATATAGTGACTGTTGGATATTGGCACCATTGACCCCTGTGACCTGAAAAGAAAGAAGCAGGTAAATTATAATGATGGATGGATGGATGGATGGATGGATAGATGGAGATGAATGAATAGACTTTGTGAGCTCAGCTTGTAAAATGCTATTTGAGCTCACATGCAAATCACTCTCCCTCCCCTTGCTCTTGGGTGTTTGAGCAGCTCACTACAATTTAAAAGCTTGCCGCATCACATTTTTCATTTTGAATCAAGAAAACTCCCTGAATGCAAAATAAAATGTCCTCAACAAGCAAGAAAAAATTCCAGCTAACTTTCTTTGAATTTCCTAAGACTGGATTCTCTACGTTCCCACCCTCATCATGAGCTTTGGGCTGTGACCGAAAGAACGAGATCTCGGATACAAGCGGCTGAAATGAGTTTTCTCCGCAGGGTGTCTGGACTCTCCCTTAGAGATAGGGTGAGAAGCTCAGTCATCCGGGAGGGACTCGGAGTAGAGCCGCTGCTTCTCCACATCGAGAGGAGCCAGTTGAGGTGGCTCGGGCATCTGGTTAGGATGCCTCCTGGATAATAATATATAATAATAATCATTTTATTTAAAAGCGCCTTTCATGACACCCAAGGACACTTAACAAACCAACACAGTGTAATACAGAGCAAACATTATCAGTGACAAATTGAAATATAAAATGCATAAAGGATATAAAATGGTAAGATAAAATACATTTAGCAAAGTTAGTGATAAGCTAGTCTAAAGAGATGTGTTTTCAGGGCAGTCTTGAACAGAGAAAGGGAGGTGGTGTTTCGAAGGTCTGGCGGTAGGGCGTTCCAGAGGTGAGGGGCAGAGCAGGTGAAGGCCCTGCTCCCCATGGTGGAGAGGCGGGCAGAGGGTACATGGAGATGTAGTGAAGAGGAGGATCTGAGAGAGCGTGATGGGATGGAGATTTGTAGGAGGTCAGATAGATAAGGAGGGGCAAGGTTGTGGATAGCTTTGAACGTGAGAAGTAGAATTTTGAAGATGATGCGTGATTTAACCGGGAGCCAGTGGAGCTGCTGCAGGACAGGAGTGATGTGGTTATAGTAGGAGGTTTGAGTGATGACACGGGCAGCTGAGTTCTGGACCATCTGTAACTTGTGGAGAGATTTGTTGGGGAGGCCGTAGAGAAGGGAGTTGCAGTAGTCAATACGGGAAGTCACAAGACTGTGCACCAGGATGGCTGTGGAGCGAGGTGTCAGAGAAGGACGGAGACGGTTAATATTACGGAGGTGGAAATAAGCAGACCGAGTAATATTGTTGATGTGTGAAGTGAAGGAAAGAGTGGTGTCGAGGATGACACCGAGGCTCTTGACCTGAGGGGAGGGGGATAGCAGAGAGTTGTTAAGGGGGACGAGAAGATGTTCTGATTTTGAGATAGAGTTTTTGGTACCGACGAGAATGATTTCTGTTTTGTTGCTGTTTAGTTGAAGGAAATTGTTAGAAAACCAGTGATTTAGCTCGTTGAGACAGTCGGTGAGGATGGAGGGAGGGTGGGTGGAGTTAGGTTTTGATGACAAGTAGAGCTGCGTGTCATCAGCATAGCAGTGGAAATGGACGCCGTGTTTGCGGAAGATGTGGCCTAGAGGAAGGAGGTAAATGATGAAGAGGAGGGGTCCGAGGACAGAGCCTTGGGGGACACCCGTGGAGACAGGGGAAGACTGGGAACGGAAGGATTTAAGCTGAATGAATTGGGTGCGGTCAGAGAGATAGGAGGTGAACCAGTCTAACGGGGTACCTGAGATGCCAATGGAGGTTAGTCTGTTGAGGAGGATAGAATGACAGATGGTGTCGAAGGCAGAACTTAGATCAAGAAGAATGAGGATGGACAGAAGACCAGAGTCAGCAGCAAGAAGGAGGTCGTTAGTAATTTTTACTAGAGCTGTTTCGGTGCTATGGTGGGGGCGAAAACCAGATTGAAACTCTTCATAAATGTTGTTGTTGGACAGGTGAGAGTGAAGTTGACTAGCAACAGTTTTTTCAAGTATCTTGGAGATGAAGGGCAGATTGGAGATCGGACGAAGATTACTGAAGTTGGTGAAGTCAAGACCTGGTTTCTTGATGATGGGGGTGATGGCAGCAGATTTGAAGGCTGTGGGAACAATGCCAGAGGTCAGGGAGGAGTGGATGATATTAGTGATGATAGGGAGCAGAGACGGGAGACAGGTGGGACATGCCTCCCTGGTGAGGTGTTCCGGGCATGTCCCACCGGGAGGAGACCCAGAGGAAGACCCAGGACACGCTGGAGGGACTATGTTTCTCGGCTGGCCTGGGAACGCCTTGGGATTCCCCCAGAGGAGCTGCTCCAAGTGGCTGGGGAGAGGGAAGTCTGGGCCTCCCTACTTAGGCTGCTACCCCCGCGACCCGACCCCGGATAAGCGGAAGAAAATGGATGGATGGATTCTTTCAGCTTCTCCCTTCTTCAGTGGTTATCACAGTGAACAACCGTGTGAACGATTTGGCAATTGTTTTACACCAGATACCATTACTGACTAAATCTGGGTTCAAACCTACAACCTCAGGATTATAAGGCCTCGGCATTGACCATCAAGCTACTGCAGCCCATCGAAGTTTCTAAGACCAAGTGTATAAATGTGACTGAGCTGCAATAGTAAAACAAAGTTTTGATGCCTCTCATAGCTTCATTACTTTTGGTATTTAAAGAAATTGGTTGTTTGAATTGTTTATTAGAGAATAAGGGGCAGATAAGATTATTTTCTTCATCTGCTGACTTTCATTTTATATTTTCTTTTTTCTTTTTTCTTATTGTATACAGTATATGTAAATTGTTTTGTATTTTATAAAATGAATGAATAAATAAACTAAACTAAACTACTTGAACACCTGAATAGATTTGGAATCTAAGGATTCATGGGAGCATGTGTGACATATGCCAGTAGTATTATTGGGAGATTTTCTGTTGTTGTACTAAATGACTTTGAAGGATTTAAGAGTTTTAAGAAATGTGTGGGGCAATCACGTGCATTGACTGCCCATCAAAATGTGGCCAAAAAAGGTCAGGGCTGTGCTACTGAAATCATCTTACTGGTAAAGGACTGTGTTTGTCTTACAGGAAGTAGACATAGGAATGTCTGAGCGTGAGGCCAGTCTTGTCCCTAAATACAGTGTGTGTGTGACAAAGTTTGGCAAATACAACTAAAGACTTACGTAAATGAAAGGTACAAAAAATATATTAGCTAGTCTGGGAGAAGGGGTTCTTTTGGTCTTGTGCTGTTCACAGTTTCACAGTATTTTATAATAAATCCTGACTTTTTGCTGTCATCGTAGATCTAAGTGTTTTGTGGTTCCTTGTTTAAAGTTTAATGTGGTAAGCTACTACATTTTGGTGCCCAACGTGGGACTAGAAACCACGACCCTGTGATTAAGAGTATCATACTCTACCAACTGAGCTATCCGGCCTGCAATTAGCCATTACAACTTGAAGAGAACTGAAGACCAGAGGAACATCAGGGTTCACACTACAGTCACAGACAATCACAGTACTTAGTGGACAATACAATACAACCAACACACAGTTATACACACAAAAACCCCAAGGGTCATCATGACTGGGATGGAAACAAGTGCTGTAAATAATCACAACACACATTTCAAAACAATAAAAAATCATTTACAACACTTTAGAGAAGAAATAAAACAAATAGTCTCAGCATCATAAGGATGGCTTATTTAGATCATAGGAAAAACTGCATGGGGCAACAGAACATTTTCATTCATTGCTAAAACCCATTCTTGAAGAGCATTAATGTGAATATTTTAACTAATAAATTTATATTACAGACACACACACACAC
>JBBPBX010050738.1:0-20198 GCA_038048925.1 Garcialebias charrua
GGATGGATGGATGGATGGATGGATGGATGGATGGATTTATGGATGGATGGATGGATGGATGGATAAATGGATGGATGGATGGATGGATGGATGGATGGATGGATGGATGGATGGATGGATGGATACTGGTAAATATTACCCAGAATTCTTATTGAGGTGTTTAATCCAGACCAGGTTCGTCCTTGAAACTGGTCCAACTCCTTCCATCAGCGTCTGGTTTTTAAAGGTATATGCATCGTACATAGAAAGATGTCACACAAAAAGAATTTTAAAACTTTTATTTAAACATGTACTATATTGACTGCTTTGCATCTCCAATGCCTAACGATCGACACGTTGATGCAAAGCTTACAGGCTGCAGCTGTTTTTTTTTCTCGACAGCCGATCATTTTTAACATTAAAGCTTTATCATAAAAAATTGGATACATTTTCATTGTTATGTTGATGATACAAAATTATATTTGTCCATAAAACCCAATGAATCCAATCACATACCAAGACTACAAATATGTCTTAAAGGGGACCACATATTGCTTTTTAAAATTTTTATGGTATTTCTTTGGGGTTAAAAAACAGTGTTCATTCAATTTAATACACAAAATAATTCTTAGATAATCAATTATACCCTTTTTAATTCTGCCATTTTTAACTTTCGTTTTGAACGACCGGTTTATGATGAGGAGGTCTTGTGGCACGCCCTTCAAAGATCTGCTCACATTAACTCCGCCCTCCAAAGGCAGACGAGGAAGTCTGAACTCACATTACTGCACGTTTCTTTTGCCTCCTTCTGACTCTCCCTCCCTCTCCCTCCTTCTGCCTGTGGCGCAGCTGTAGGGGAGCAAAGCACACACACACACAAGCACAGCAGCACAGCGGGGGCTTTTTTATCTGCGTCCCTCCGAGGAGCACGTGCGGGCCGGCACACACACTCACAGCGGGCTTTCTTTTTATCAACACTACCTGACGCTCTGATGGAATTAAATAGGAGCTCCAAGTGATCTTGGCTCAGGCTGAACCTGTACTGTATGTGAGGACACACACACACGCGCACACACGGGTTTGGTTGCGTAGTCTGTCCTGCTAATGACACATAAACCACACACACACACACACACACACACAGAAACATGCGCATCTGTTCCCATCTGAAAACTATCAATTTTAAATCCATTATCTGCGCCACGAGGGTCAGAGAGTTAGCTGGCTAGACTCTGTGACATTTTTAGCCATGAAATCAGGAAAAACAACCGTCAACTCTTTTATACTGGAGTGGGTTGAGCCGCACCAGGGGTTGCTAGGTGAGGGGGCTGGACTCAGGTTCGAGGTGGGTTGTCCTCGCGCCTGTGACGTAACAGGCGCGATGATTTCAAAACGAAACCTATCTTATCACAGTTAAATAAATCTACTTAGAGTAAATAAACCACTGGGTGCATTTTTTTGGCCTTAGGACTGTTTTTTTATGGAGTAAATACCCAAAGTTGAGTAAAAAAAACATTAAAAAGTGAATTTTGAATATGTGGTCCCCGAGAGCTGAGTCAAAAGGCAAAGCTCTCAATTTACCGATCGATCTACGTTCCCACCCTCATCTATGGTCATGAGCTTTGGGTTGTGACCGAAAGAACGAGATCTCGGATACAAGCGGCTGAAATGAGTTTTCTCCGCAGGGTGTCTGGACTCTCCCTTAGAGATAGGGTGAGAAGCTCAGTCATCCGGGAGGGACTCAGAGTAGAGCCGCTGCTTCTCCACATCGAGAGGAGCCAGTTGAGGTGGCTCGGGCATCTGGTTAGGATGCCTCCTGGACGCCTCCCTGGTGAGGTGTTCCGGGCATGTCCCACCGGGAGGAGACCCAGAGGAAGACCCAGGACACGCTGGAGGGACTATGTTTCTCGGCTGGCCTGGGAACGCCTTGGGATTCCCCCAGAGGAGCTGCTCCAAGTGGCTGGGGAGAGGGAAGTCTGGGCCTCCCTACTTAGGATGCTACCCCCGCGAACCAACGCCGGATAAGCGGAAGAAAATGGATGGATGAATGGACAGATGGATGGATGTCTTAAAGACATAAAAACCCTAAACGACCCTAAATTTTCTCCTTTTGAATACAGACAAGACTAAGGTTATGGTTTTTGGACTTGAGCATCTTAGGAGTTAATTTTTTTTTTTTTTACCCTAGATGGCATTAATCTGGCCTCCAGCTCTAATATTAAAAATCTTGGTTTATCAGGTTGTCTTTTATTCCCCACATAAGAAACTGCCTTCTTCAACCTGTGTAATATCACTAAAATTAGAAACATCTTATCTGAAAACGAGGCAGAAAAACTGGTTCATGCATTTGTCATGTCTAGACTGGACTATTGCAATGGTTTGTTAACTGTGTGTCCAAAAACTCCTTTAATACGTCTTCAGTTAATCCAAAATGCTGCTGACAGAGTCTTAACTAGAGTTAGTAAGAGAGATAATCTCTCTCCAGTTTTAGTTTCTCTCCATTTGGCTCCCTGTCAAATCCATAATTTGAATTCAAAATCTTACTTCTACCCTACAAAGCTCTCAACAACCTAGCTCCATATTATATTACAGATTTTAGTGTTCCATATTTTCCTAACAGAGCACTTCGCTCTCAGACTGCAGGTTTACGTGTGGTTCCTAGAGTTTCCAAAAGCAGAATGGGAGGAAGATCTTTCAGTTATCAGGCTCCTCTCTTGTGGAACCAACTTCCAGTTTCTGTCCATGAGGCTGACACATTGTCCAATTTTAAGACTGGACTCAAGACTCTCCTTTTTGATAAATCCTATAATTAGGGTTGGCTTGTCATGCTGCTATAGGCTTAGACTACTAGAGGACAAATTGGCTTCATTTCCTTAAATGAGTTGTTAAAATTGAATAGTTTTCATTTGATAATATGTCTATCTTAACATATGATTCTCGGCCTGCCATTGTGTATCTGTTCCTACCAAACCCAGACAGTTAAAGCAGATGGCCACTTGTCCCGAGCCTGGTTCTGCTAAAGGTTTCTTCCTCATGAGGGAGTTTTTCCTTTCCACTGTCACCTTCATAATTGCTCAAAATGACAGTTCTGTGATGGAATTAAATTCAAAGCAGTCTGCTAGCATGGGGTAAATTTTAAAATAAATGGTGTAGGGTACAGGTACGGTCAGATTTACTGAATTGTACAGTCCACCAGATGTAAGAATGTAGACAGAATTACCTGTTACCAACTTACTTAATTATATCACAGATTCTCTTCTTTTTCGGATTAAACAAATATCTTGTGTGACCAGATAAAATGTAAGTGACATGAAACATTAATTATAGTTGACCCATCAGGAGATGCGGCCATTTATTTAACAAATCATAACATTACATCTTGACATGTACACTGGATTGGTTGATCAGATTCCTATCATTTAAACTTCAGCACAGATGAAATCACGCATCCGTAATTTCTAGGAACAACAGAATAAAGTTATTAGATGGTAATTAACTTATATCTGAAGGCATTTTTAACTTAGTTGTTACTGGCAAGATGAGTTTCAGGAGGATAGGAGGAAAGAGAGGGGGGGGGAATTATCTTGAAATAAGTTTAACCAGAAAAATGGCAACTCTTCCGCGACATCAGCTAAATGCCGGTCCACGTGAGTAACATCGACTTTTTACCTTGCGAAGACGTCCGTCTCGGCTCCGGTAAAAGGACCAGCATTAAACATACACTGGATCGTCTGTCCAGCTACATCCAAACAGGTCTCCCTGTGTGTTCCCAAACAGCGTCCCAGTCATCCGCGTCAATCGGACCGAGGTAGAGGCAAGTAGTTCCTGGTTGGTTTTCAAAATAAAAAAATATTCAAAAGGAATTCTTATTCAAAACTGGGAGCTTGAAGCTCGGTTCGGATTTACAACAAGCGTGCCATAAATCTTTAGCTAAGGGCCAGACCTTTGGCTCATGGTCAAAGTCCCACAGCGTAAGGGAAAGTTTCATTTCATCTGAACTTCCCAGCAGAACTGAAAGTTCAAGGAAGTTACAGCTTTTATAGAAAGGTTGATCTCAAAGTATTCACTCCGTGCCATTGGTTCTTCAAGCAGGAAGTAGGAGTGGTTTAGTGGAAGGTCAGAGAGGTTATTAGGAGTCAGTGGGAAGGTTAGTGACGGAGAAAGTGTTTGGAAGGGAGGTTAATACAAACGCCAGGTTTATGATTAAAACTGATGATTGTCTTAAAGGGGACCACAGATGCAAAATTCACTTTTTAATGTTTTTGTTCTCAACTTTGGGTATTTACTTCATAAAAAAACAGTCCTAAGGCCAAAAAAATGCACCCAGTGGTTTATTTACTATAAGTATATTTATTTATCTAAAGGCCGAGATACAGTGAAGCAGACTCCGTATACGCTGCTACACTCGGCTTTCGTTCTCGCGTAGATTCTTGTGTTTTCGCTCCAAATTCTACGTCATTTCCTCCGTACCGTCACTTCCGATCGTCACTTCCGCTAGTTTTTCGCTCCACGGAGAGGACTCAACTGAGCTCGCTGATTGGTCACTTTGACACGCCTACTGAAATGATTGACAGATTTCAGTCAGCTCAAAGTGAAACCTATCGTGAGCAGCTCGCTCAGACTTCTGCGGTGTTCTGATACGGTCTTTCTACTATATATGTTATAAAAAGTTCTCTCAGAAATAAAAATAATAACAGGGAGTGCTTTTCCTGCAGCCCACAGCCCACCACAGCCCACCAGGGAATATATAAAACATTGCGCACCCAGGTAGGACCTGAATTCATTCATTTCATTCATCGAGTGAACGGAGGAAGAAGCGGTTACTTGACTTTAGGCAAAAAAACAAAAGAAAAGGCCCGATCAGCGATAAAAAAGAGGAATTTATTTCATTTGTGTAACATACAAAACAGTCCGGAGCCGGGGAAGTTTAGGTCAGACACCGCGCATCGCGTATGCGAATCGCGTATGCGTAGTAAAAAAATACTTTTGCGCGTACTTGCCCTGAGGGGCTACGCGGGGCTACGCTTTTGCACAGCGTACGTACGCTGCGTATTGGCGTATCGTGAGGACGCTCGAGTGTATCTCGCCCTTTAGATAGAAACGGCCCGATTGCACTTCCTGCGGTTTGTTACGTCACAAACCGCAGCCACAACCCACAGCCACAACCCATCCCAACCTTTGTCCCGCCCCCGTCACCTAGCAACCCCTGGTAATGTTCCACCCACGCGGTTCCTGAGTTCATCTCAGCCTGCACACTAGGTGGCGGTATGCACCTAACAGTTGTTTGCGATCCGCCATAAATCAAATGGAGAAGAAGAAAAATAGTTCATCTCAGCAGAATGGCTCCTAAAGTTAAATGTTGCGTTGTTGGCTGCATTACACAACATGTGTTGATACACACTCTTCCAGTCTCAGAGAGCAGAGATGCGTGGCTTAATTTTATTTTTAATAGCAATGTTCAGGCGACATTACCGTAGAAGAATTACACTTCTTATACGATGAAGGACTACTTTCGTACAACTGCCGGTTTGGTTGAGTGGTTAGCGCGCTCGAACGCCACTCGGGAGACTTGGGTTCGCATCTTGTCCATGATCTTTTTTTTTTCCCCCCTTTTTTTTTTAAACTCCTGGCGCAGATAATGGAGCACTAAGCAGATTTAAAATTGATAGTTTTCAGATGGGAACAGATGTGTGCATGTTTGTGTGAGTGTGTGTGTGTGTGTTTGTGTGTCGGGCCAGCACGCTCCTCGGAGAAACACAGATAAAAAGATAGCCCCGCTGTGAGTGTGTGTGTGTGCTTTGCTGCATCCAGCTCGCGCGCACAGGCAGAGGGTGGGAGAGTCAGAGGAGACATTACAGAGGAAGAATAAAAAATGACACGACAACTTGTACACTCTGATCTGTCGTGGTCCAGTTCAGCTCAGCTCAGCTCGGCTCTGTGTGGTAGTAACGTGAGTTGACTTCCTCGTCTGCCTTTGGAGGGCGGAGTTAATGCAAGCAGAACTTTGAAGGGCGTGCCACGAGATCTCATTATCATAAACCGGTCGTTCAAAACGAAAGTTAAAAATGGCAGAATTAAAAAGGGTATAATTGATTATCTAAGAATTATTTTGTGTATTAAATTGAATAAACAGTGTCTGGTAACCCCAAAGAAATACCATAAAAATTTTAAAAACATATCTGTGGTCTCCTTTAAAGATTTCTAAACAAATACTGAAAAGTACATTTGACATGTCACTTGGAATAAACAGAGTCACTTTGATTATCAACATATTTAATAATAATGAAGATACAAAATAACAAAAGGTTATTATTTGATTATATTTGTATTAGAACCAAATAAAAAGAGTCTCTTGGTGATTTAATTTGTGTCCTGTATTCAAATTAATGGGACAAACAGTGTCCACTCTTCCCTTGAACGTTTTCAAAGAAAAGGTGTTTCACAGACAGTTTCAGAGAAACGAGTTGTTCCACTACAATGGCATGGTTTAATTCTCAAACAGGTCTATAATCTCTAAGTGAACATTGTTCTAATCCTTTTACATTGAACAGGTGAAGTGTGTAACTTTTCTTTTTGTGAACTACAGTAATCTGCACATGATGAACAAGTCTGGTGTATTTCATTCCTTCTGTAAAGAAGCTATGTTGGGCCAGAGGAGGAAATAAGGAGAAATGTTTACTGAAAATTCTAACACTGTGGGTGGAGCCGAAAACAAATTTAAGTATTTAAAGCTGAACCATTGAGGAAGGAGATGCTGTTAAAATGGCTTTTCAACAGTTTGCCTGTGTGTTTACTGTGGCCGTCATTCTGCTCTGCAAAGGTAAGACAGAATATAAATTTGTTTTCAAGCTGCTGAAACTAAAACTGTTTATCATCCAGCTTAAAACACTGAAATAATTTTTGATTTATTCAAAAGAAACATAATTGTGACAACTACATTTTAAATAGCATTTATTTACTTAAAAAATAGCTTTAGTCTTGCCTCTAACTGAATCAAAGCAGTCGATTGTTCTTCATCTCAGGATTGTTATTTAACGTGAGCATCTTTTTCCTGTAAAAAGAAGAAAACAACATGAAAATGAAATTTTCACCTAAACTGGATATACAAAACAAATCCAACTGCTTCAATCAATGTAAATTTGAACTTACGTCAATATTTAGAAATATAAAATGTCGAATGTGGGGAGTGGTGGCGCAGAGGTTAGAGAAGGTGGGCCTGTGATCTGTTAAAGAATTTCTAACAAAAGCTCCATGGAAGACAGGTGGAGTTGTCTCATCGTCTCTTAAAACTTGCTGCAAAAAAACCCTGCTCTAAATCCAGGCTAGTAACAAGTTATCATACTGTCAAAATCTTCTGTTTTGAATAATAATTCTAATAATTTCATTTAGATTTCAAGAACCTGTAGTAAAAGAGACGTGTGTACTGTAAAAGCAGTTTTATTGATTGTATCTTAAACCATTCTTAAGCATTTACAAAGTATAACAATGTGTTAAAAATCCTTGTGATATTAAAGTTCTGTAAAACAGGAACACAATGTTGGTGTGTTATTAAGTAGAACATATTTTAGCTTTAACTAGATGTTCCTTTTTTTATGCAAACCATTGTCTAACACGATGTTTGTTTGACATTTGTCTTTGTTTCAAATTCCAGGTTGTCATTCGCAGCAGCCTGGTAAGCAAGATTTTAACTTTCCAAGAAAAATGTGAATAAGAAAGTTATTTGTTCTCATGCTTTATTTTTCCTTTCAGCTTCCCACAAAGAAGGCATGAGAAAAGAATCTCACAATGCATCTCAAATTACGTAACTTGTCTGAGAACTGGCTTGTTTCAGTTTTACCTGATACCTCCATTTTTTAAGGTGGCAGACTAATTTTATACTTTTGAACTTTGAATGAGAATATAAAAATCACCACTCACTGTTAGATCGTTGTAGGAAAATCTAGTTTCATTCCATAAACTGCATTATTAAAAGACTCAGACAAACGTAAAAGTGATTTTCCTAAAGCAGACACTCTATCCATCCAAATAAGTGTCCTCTTGATGAAGTAAAGAAGAAAACAGGAACATTTGTACAGGAGGTCTCACAAGGAGATCACCAGAGATCCTGATTTACAAAGTAGATCTTTTTCAGTATCGTTCACAATCTAAAAACATTGAAAACATTACTAAATTTAGTCTTTCTGAAAATGTCAATTTTACCTATCATATTCTAACAAGTGGTACGCTAATGTTGGGACAAATACCCTGATGCATGCGCAATAATCCAGGTAGAAAAATCCAAAAAAGCTAAGTCTGGTCCTCTGGACATTCAAAAAACAAAACAAAACAAAGCAAAAAAAAAAAAAACTGTAGAAACGTTTCGTCTTTCGTCCGAAAGACTTCCTCAGTCTGAGAAGCTGTGTTCAGCTCAGTCTTATAAATAGCACCCTCCCACAGTGGATCAACCAGTTGGCTGATGACAGCCGAAACCAGCTGCTCACATGATCAAGGAGGACCATCAGCCTGACGATGGATCGTTAACACCCTGATGGTTGTTTGCTATTCACAGAGGGCTGAGTGATACTAGCAATAACAGCATTGTAAGAGGGGGACAGTTGAACCCGGAGGCCTCCACCTCTGTTTAATGATGGACGGTTTCTTTTCACAAAGATGGCCTCCTTTACTCCTCTCTCAAACCATTGTTCCTCTCTATCAAGGATGTGAACATCTTCATCCCTGAAAGAGTGACCGCTGGCCTGGAGATGAGTGTAGACTGCAGAGTCCTGACCTGATGATGTTGATCTTCTGTGCTGGGCCATCCTTTTGGCCAGTGGCTGTTTAGTTTCCCCGATGTAAGACTGATCACAGCCCTCCTGACACTGAACAGCATACACAATATTACTCTGTTTGTGCCGGGGGACTGGATCTTTGGGATGAACCAGTCTTTGTCGTAATGTATTTTGGGGTTTAAAAGCCACTGGGACGTTGTGTTTAGAAAATAAACGTCTCAATGTCTCTGAAACTCCCGCAACATACGGAATGACCACTGGTCTGGGTCTGGGTTCCTTCTTTTCACCTGATGGCTGGCTGGAGTCCTGTTTGGGTTTCTTCTCTGCTTTCAGGAAGGCCCAGTTAGGATATCCACATTTCTCTAGAGCCTGTTTTGTGTGTGATTTCTCCTTCTGTCTGGCTGCTGAGTTAGTGGGGACGCTGTCTGCTCTGTGATACAGAGTCCTGATGACTCCTAACTTGTGCTCCAGAGGGTGATGGGAGTCAAACTGTAAATACTGGTCTGTGTGGGTGGGTTTGTGGTACACCTCAGTTTGCAAATTTCCTCTATCAGAAACTGAGACCTCACAGTCCAAGAAAGCCAACCTGCCATTTTTTACATCTTCTCGTGTGAACTTGATATATTTATCCACAGAGTTGATGTGATCAGTGAAATGTTGGACTTCCTGAGATTTAATTTTAACCCAGGTGTCGTCAACATACCTGAACCAATGACTTGGTGGTCTCCCTGAAAAGGATGTCAAAGCTCTCTTTTCTACCTCCTCCATGTACAGGTTGGCAACAATAGGAGAAACTGGAGACCCCATAGCACACCCATGTTTCTGCCTATAATATTGTATAGAGGAAGTCTTTCGGACGAAAGACGAAACATTTCTACAGTTTTTTTTTTTTTTTTGCTTTGTTTTGTTTTGTTTTTTGAATGTCCAGAGGACCAGACTTAGCTTTTTGGGGTTGGGACAAATGTTGCTGAGTGGTTAGAGCAGTGGTCCTCCAATGCAAGAGTTGAACATTTGATTCCACCAGCACACATATCAAAGTGTCTCTGGGCAAGACACTGAACCCTTAATTGCATATGTGTGTCCCATCAGTGTATGAATGTGATAAAGCACTGATTAATCTTTGTATAGATCTAGTAGAGTGTTGTATGAATGGATAAATGAGGCACAGATTGTGTTGTAAAGTGCTTTGAGCATCTTGATAAGATAGAAAGGTGATTTATAAGTACAATCTGTCATGAACGGCTGCTTCTGTGAAGAACGGGCGGTGGACTCATGAGGTAGCTTGGCGAACTCAGCTTTATTGAACTACTAACAGCACGACATGTTAACGTCCCGTGTCAGGCTCAGTTCACAACTAACACACACACTGCGCATGCTCAGTCTATACTGGCTACGGCAACCCAACTGGGACATATCACCACATCTCCCCCTTTTAACAGGAAACACACATGTTTCTAAACTATTCTAAACTACCCTGTATATAACATCCGAACACTAGGACGTTGGGGTAGACTGCCCTCGGTCCACAGCAACGTAGGGATTATTCTGCCCTCGATAGTTGCTGTTCCTATTAATTCGGTGAACAACTAAACATTTTCCCAGTTACTATTTACCCACACTTCAGAACTCTATGTTTCACCCTTATACCTACAAACTACACAGGTCTATGTTTCACACTTATACATACAAACTACACAGGTCAACTTCACTTTATCCTTTTTTTTTTTAGTCATTAAGTGTCTCGGTACCTTAGAGGGATTCTGATTACCCTTCCCCTGGAAGTCACCTGTGAACCTTGTGGAGTTGAGCGCTCCACCTCTGGACCCATATGTCTCTGGTCAGGAGTTCTGGTCGCAGGATCAGCACTGTCTTCAGGTGGAAAGCTACTGTTCAGTGTCACTGGAGAATCAGGTGGTTGTAGCTGATCTGGTTGATCTGTGGGAAGTCAGAGTCAGAGTCAGAGAGTCTTTATTGTCATTTGCACCGCATGTGGTACATGTGATGAAAACGAGATTATGTACACGGGGTCCCAGTTACATCCAACAACAAATGCAAGAGAAAAACAGTAATAACATCTAGAATTAACTAAGAGAAACATCAACTAGTAATACACTAAGCCCTAATGTAGTGGAAAAACATCATTATAAACAGCAGCACGAACATGAGTCTTTATGAGCAGATGGTCACAGATGAACACAGCAACAAGAAAACAGATCAGCATCAGCATGATGTGATATTTTGCAGTGTTTATTCTTATTATTTATTTATTCATGAGTCTAACAGCCTCAGGGTAGAAGCTGTTCCTCAGTCTAGTGGTTCTACATTTGATGCTCCTCAACCTCCGTCCTGAGGGGAGTGGGGCAAAGAGTGAGTGTGCTGGGTGAGTGAGGTCTTTCATGATGCAGGTGGCTCTTTTCCTGCATCTGGAGGTGTAAATGTCTGTGATGGTGGGGAGACTGACTCCAACAGACTTCTGTGCAGCCTTCACCACTCTCTGTAGAGCTTTCCTCTCTGCAACTGTGCAGCCTCCATGCCACACATTGATGCTGGAGCACAGGATGCTCTCCACTGCACACCTGTAGAAGGAGGTGAGACTGGGCTGCTCAGACCAGCTCGTCTCAGCCGTCTGAGGAAGTAGAGTCTCTGATGACCTTTCTTGATCAGGCTGGTGGTGTTGTTGCTCCAGCTGAGGTTATCATTCAAGTGTACACCCAAGTATTTGTAGCTGGAGACCACCTCCACCGCAGATCCACCTATGTTCAGTGGGGCATGGGTGTGTTTGTTCCTTCTGAAGTCCACAATCATCTCCTTTGTCTTCTTCACATTCATGTGAAGATTATTCTCTTTGCACCAGCTCTCCAGGTGTTCCACCTCCTGTCTGAAGTGGGACAGCTTGCAGATGTCTCCGGTTCCGTCTTAATACAGCTCCATTCTCCGTTTCCACCATATACGACCTTGGCTCATGGCATTTGCCAATGACCTTTGCTGGGGTTTTCCAACTCTTTTCACCATCCAATTTTATCCTGACGTCTTGTCCTGGTTGTAGTGCAGGAAGTGGTTGTGCAGAATGATGGCGATCATGGAAGAATCTGTAGGTTTCCTTTGTCTGTCTGTCCTTTTGTTGAATCTCATGTCTGTCCACTGGAGCAGCTTTCAACTTGCTCTCCAGCATTGGAAGTGTGGTTCTGATTTCTCTTCCCGTCATCAGTAGTGCAGGGCTCACACCTGTAGCAGCACTAGGTGTTGCTCTGTAGCACATCAGGGCCAGATGGGGGTCAGGCTGCTTCAAAATGTTCTTTGCAGTCTGAACCGCTCGTTCGGCAGCACCGTTCGCCTGAGGGTAGTGGGGGCTGGAAGTTGCGTGCACAAATCCATACTCTCTGGAAAAGTCCTGGAAGTCACTGGATGTAAATTGAGTTGCATTATCACTCACCAGTTCCAGTGGAATTCCCCACCTCACGAACATGCTCTTGAGTCGACTAATGACTTCACGACTCGATGTGGAAGACAAACAAACTATTTCAATGTCTCTGGAATAATAGTCCGTTACAATGAGATAATTCTTACTCTCATGCTCGCACAGATCTGCTGCTATGCGCTGCCAGGGCCCCCCTGGTAGAGTAGAAGTCAGGAGAGGTTCGTGCCTCTGTGTTGGTTTGTGTTCAATGCAGAATTTACATGTTGACACAGTCTGTTTAATCTCAGCACTGATGCCCGGCCACCACACTGCCATCCTGGCGCGTGCCCGGCACCGTGTTAGTCCTTGATGTCCTTTGTGTATCTCTGACAGCACCTCAGCTCTCTGCGCAGAAGGAATGACCAGCCGGTCCTCGAATAACACCAAACCATCAGCTTCTGAGAGATGTGCTCGTGCTGAATGGTAACGATGAAGAGATGAGTTCATCGCTGTTCTTGGCGGCCATCCGTTCCTGATGAACTTTATAATCTGCTGCAGTTCATGATCGTGCTGAGTTGCCTCACGGATCCTTGAGAGTCTTTGGGATGAGACTGGTGCATTCACCATAACTGATTCAACATGTGCCTGTACAATGTGATCTGTAGTCTCATCACTCACATGTCTCTGTGGCCTCCTGGATAGGTGTCGGCTACTATAATAATAATAATAATAATAATAATCATTTTATTTAAAAGCGCCTTTCAGGACACCCAAGGACACTTAACAAACCAATACAGTGAAAACATTATCAGTGACAAATTGAAATATAAAAATACATGAAGATTATAAAATGCAAAGAGATGGGTTTTCAGGGCTGTCTTGAACAGAGAAAGGGAGGTGGTGTTGCGAAGGTCTGGCGGTAGGGCGTTCCAGAGGTGAGGGGCAGAGCAGGTGAAGGCCCTGCTCCCCATGGTGGAGAGGCGGGCAGAGGGTACATGGAGATGTAGTGAAGAGGAGGATCTGAGAGAGCGTGATGGGATGGAGATTTGCAGGAGGTCAGATAGATAAGGAGGGGCAAGATTGTGGATGGCTTTGAACGTGAGAAGTAGAATTTTGAAGATGATGCGTGAGGTATTATTATTTACCTGAGGCTGTCAGACTCATGAATAAATAAATAATAAGAATAAACACTGCAAAATGTCACATCATGCTGATACTGATCTGTTTCTTGTTGCTGCGTTCATCTGTGACCATCTGCTCATGTTCGTGCTGCTGTTTATAATGATGTTTTTCTACTACATTAGGGCTTAGTGTATTACTAGCTGATGTCTCTCTTAGTTAATCCTAGATGTTATTATTGTTTTTCTCTTGCATTTGTTGTTGGATGTAACTGGGACCCTGTGTACATAATCTCGTTTTCAACACATGTACTACATGCGGTGCAAATGACAATAAATTCTCTCTGACTCTCTGACTCTGACTCTGATTTAACCGGGAGCCAGTGGAGCTGCTGCAGGACAGGAGTGATGTGATCATAGTAGGAGGTTTGAGTGATGACACGGGCAGCTGAGTTCTGGACCATCTGTAACTTGTGGAGAGATTTGTTGGGGAGGCCGTAGAGAAGGGAGTTGCAGTAATCAATACGGGAAGTCACAAGGCTGTGCACCAGGATGGCTGTGGAGCGGGGTGTGAGAGAAGGACGGAGACGGTTAATATTACGGAGGTGGAAATAGGCAGACCGAGTAATATTGTTGATGTGTGAAGTGAAGGAGAGAGTGGTGTCGAGGATGACACCGAGGCTCTTGACCTGAGGGGAGGGGGATAGAAGAGAGTTGTTAAGGGGGACGAGAAGATGTTCTGATTTTGAAATAGAGTTTTTGGTACCAACAAGAATTATTTCTGTTTTGTTACTGTTTAGTTGAAGGAAATTGTTAGAAAACCAGTGATTTAGCTCAATGAGACAGTCGGTGAGGATGGAGGGTGGGTGGGTGGAGTTAGGTTTTGATGACAGGTAGAGCTGTGTGTCATCAGCATAACAGTGGAAATGGACGCCGTATTTGCGGAAGATGTGACCTAGAGGAAGGAGGTAAATGATGAAGAGGAGGGGTCCGAGGACAGAGCCTTGGGGGACACCCGTGGAGACAGGGGAAGACTGAGAGCGGAAGGATTTAAGCTGAATGAATTGAGTACGGTCAGAGAGATAGGAGGTGAACCAGTCTAACGGGGTACCTGAGATGCCAATGGAGGTTAGTCTGTTGAGGAGGATAGAATGACAGATGGTGTCGAAGGCAGAGCTTAGATCCAGAAGAATGAGGATGGACAGAAGACCAGAGTCAGCAGCAAGAAGGAGGTCGTTAGTAATTTTTACTAGAGCTGTTTCGGTGCTATGGTGGGGGCGAAATCCAGATTGAAACTCTTCATAAATGTTGTTGTTGGACAGGTGAGAGTGAAGTTGACTAGCAACAGTTTTTTCAAGAATCTTGGAGATGAAGGGCAGATTGGAGATCGGACGAAGATTACTGAAGTTGGTGAAGTCAAGACCTGGTTTCTTGATGATGGGGGTGATGGCAGCAGATTTGAAGGCTGTGGGAACAATGCCAGAGGTTAGGGAGGAGTGGATGATATTAGTGATGATAGGGAGCAGAGACGGGAGACAGGATTTAACAAGAACTGTGGGGAATGGGTCAAGTTGACAGGATGAGGACTTGGACTTGCTGATAATGTCAGCAATGTCATCAGCAGAGGGGAGGGAGAAGACAGAGAAAGGGAGGGAGGGAGGGGGGAGTTCAACAAGGATGCTGGGGGCAGTATTTGGACCAAGGTGTTTATGAATTGAAATAATCTTTTCATTGAAATATGACATAATGGAGTTGCAAAATTCTGTGGAAACCATGTGAGAGGGCAGGGAGTTAGGAGATGAGACAGAACGGTGAAGGAGAGAGAACAATGCTTGGCTACTACCAACTGTTTGCCTGGAACGTGCTCTGCTTCTTCTGAAACAGAAGTTTTATACAGGCTGTATAAGACTTCTGTTTCACAGCTGTTCTTTTGAATTGAAAAAGCCCTTCGGATAAAGGGTGAAACGTTTTCTGCAACAAATAAAGTCCAGTTGTTTTTGTATTGAGCGCTTTTTCTGATTGCATTCAGGTGGTTGTCATGTTCCTCTTTAGTCTGTCCATAAACAAGAATGTCATCCATGACTACGACAACACCTTCATGGTCACTTAACAGCGTGGACAACTGTCTTTGAAAGATTTCTGGGGCTGACGTGATTCCAAATGGTAACCGCTTATAACAGAATCTACCACTGGGGGTTATAAATGTTGTCAGTTTTCTGCTCTCTGCATCCAGAGGGATCTGCCAGAAACCACATGACGCGTCTAAGGTTGAAAACACCTTAGCTCCTGCCAGCTTTGGGGCAATGTCCTCCAAAGTTGGTAAAATGTAACGCTCTCTTTTCACTGCTTTGTTTAAGCGTTTTAGATCCACACAAATTCTTACTTGGCCACTGTTTTTCTTTTCAACAGGAACCATTGGGGCGCACCAATCAGTAGGCTCAGTAACCTCTTCTATGACGTCCAAATCTAGCATTCTTTTCAGTTCTGCCTCAACCTTAGAAAGGAGAGGAAATGGGACACGTTGTGGCGTTGTCAGGCTGTAGGGCTCTGCATCTGCTCTCAGTTCTATTTTTACCGGGTTGCATTTTAGCAGGCCTATTTCTCCAAAAACATCCTCTAAGAGGTCTGTATTAATATTATTAATTCTCCTGACTAAACCCATCTTCCTAGCTACACTACCTCCCAACAGGTTATGAGCATAGGGTCCCTTTATGACTGTGACCCAGAATCTGTATTTCTGTTCTTTAAACTGACTTGTGGCCATAAACCTGCCCACACAGTGGACTTCACCTCCTGGGCTGGTGACCAGTAGCATTTTACCTTCTGTGACTAATCTTGGGCTATTTAGCAGTCTATTAAATGTAGTCAGCGACATCACTGTTATATCTGCACCTGTGTCGATTTTAAATCTGACCGTACAGCCATTTATAGGTAATTCTACAAGCCACTCACTTTCTGAATCTGGCTGTTCTATTATAGCTGGCTTAACATTAGTTACTGCTCCAAGAAAAATCATGTCGTCACTCTCTACTGAATTGTTAGAAACTACTGTCACCTCTTTCAGCATTTTTGATTTGCAGACTATTTCAAAATGTCCCAATTTATTGCATTTATGGCACCTCTTGTTCTTTGCTGGGCATGGCTGCGTTTTTCCATGTTGTCTATTACAGCGTGAACATGTGAAGGGGTCTTTGGGCTCACTGGGCTCCGGTTTTCGCCTCCATCTTGCGTCGTTGTCGCTCTTTGATGTTTTAAAATGGCGTCCCCCTTGACTCATTGCGTCGACCATGTGCTCGACACGCAAGCTAGCACTCTGCTGCTTTATTTGTTCACTTTGCCTTGCTATCTGAATAGCTCGTTCCAGCGTGAGGTTTGCCTCCAACTGCAGTTTTTCAGAAATACTGTGGTCCAGTATTCCAATCACAATTCTGTCTCGAATGTGTTCGTCTTTTGTGCCTCCAAACTCACAGTTTTGTGCTAGTTCATATAAGCTTCTGACGAATGCTTCAACAGGCTCTCCGGCTTTCTGCACTCTTTTATGAAAGCAAGCTCTGTCGTGAATAACATTTCTTCTTGGCACAAAATGGTCGCTGAATTTCGCCATTACCGTCGTGTAATCTAGCTCAGGATGCGTCTCCTCGATTTCTTCATATTCATCAGCCGCCACATTTACTCTCTCGTACACAAACGAGTCGTAAATAGCCTCTGCCTCTCTTCCCAGGGCATAAAGAAGCGTGTTAACTTGTACCTCTCCGCTCTCTCCGTCCAACTTTGACGCTATTCTGTAGCGATCAAAGCGACACCGCCACATCGGCCATTCTGCCGGGCGCGAGAAGTCGAAAGGTTCCGGTGGACCGAACTTTGCCATTTAACTCAGTAACTCACTCAGTAAGGCGTCCTGTCGGCCACTTCTGGCACCATGTCAATCCATTTACTATTTAATGTCCCGCATCGCTGAGGGATTTGAAAAGTAATTGTAGTTTCAATCTGATGCCCGCTCAATAATCCAGGTAGAAAAATCTAATAAAGTTAAATCAGGTCTTCTGGATGGATTTAAAAAAATTACATATAAGGACCTGTTTTACTAAGCTGAGAAGTATTTTACTCAAAGATCTTTTGTCTTTGATTTTGAAATCGTACTAAATAATATTACTAAAAAGTGTGCAAAAACTGAGATGAAATGTAAAATTAAATCATCGCAGTTCACACTTACGCCAAAAATACACTACACGCGGCTCCGCTCCGCCCCGCTCCGCAGGTCGCAGCTGAGCGAGTCCAATTTCCATTACCTGCGCTCAGCTCAGGTCCGAATAGATGCGCTGCTCCGAGACACGTGCGAGATCGCGCGATAAATCAAGTGAAGTCAGAACAAAACAATTCATTCGGTGGAAGAAGGAGAACAACTGTAGAGAGACTGCTGCCTTGATCTTCTCTCGTAAATAAGCTACATGGTTTGAGCAACAGGAAGTGATGTTTACATTTCAGAATAAAATACGTTTTTATTTATTTATTTCTTGTATTGCGTTTGTAGGCGTAGTCATAGTCATAAATATAATAGTTTAGTCATAGAATAGTCATAAATGATAGTTTGACAGCATTTTTGTACAAATAAATCCGTATAGAGCTAGGATTAGTCCGCCCGTGGTGATTTTATTTTGTAAATACGGAAGTTGTGCTCGTTCCTTTTCCTGTTGGTGCGACGTAATCTTCAAAAGTTGACTCCGGCACAGCTCCGTCATCCGGCAGAAATAGAAAAATTTCTAATTTTGACGGACTGCCGTCCGCTCTCCGCAGCTCACCGCCGCCGTGCGGAGCCAGTGTACTTTATCTCATTGATTATAATGGGTGCGTATTTGCTGCGGAGGTCGGACCGGAGCGGGGCGGAGCTGCAACGCGTGTGGTGTATTTTTGGCGTTACTGACTCCATGTGTCTGATTTATAAAGATTTGCTGCCTTTTCACAACGTTTCATGTATTTTCTCCTTTCATTTGATCAGCTTGTGCCAGACCTGTGATCAACAGCAGAATCATCGGAGGTGAAAATGCAGTTGCAGGGCGTTGGCCGTGGCACGTTGTTTTTAAAAGAAATGGATATTTGTTCTGTCAAGGATCCCTGATCACAGATCAGTGGGTGCTGACTGCTGCCCAGTGTTCAATAAAGTTAGTAATGGTTTTTGTTTGATGTTGTTGTTTTTGTTGTTCTTAGTCAGGATATTTTGAGATATAAATGTAGAAGACCAGCCATAATGATAATCAAATTATTCCATGGAGCCAGCACAATGTGAAAATTACTTGTAGTAATTTTTAATAACCATAAAGATAAAATACAGAACATCAAAAGTACTGTTTTTTATTTATTATTATTATTTTTTTTTAGATTTACCTTATCCTGGATAATCTACTTTGTTAATAACGAGGCAAACGTGGAAAAACAATAACAACCGATTCTCTTTTTTTATTCTTCAAGTGCCTATCTCAGCGGTGCAGAGGCACAACTGGGTTCCATCAACCAGACCGATTTCGACCCCAATTTAGTGACTCGGAGAGTAGAATATTTCATCTGCCATCAGAACCTTACCAACAATTATGAGAACGACATCTGCCTCGTGAAGCTGTCGGCTCCCGTCAACTTTACAGACTACATCCGACCAGTCTGCCTGGCAGCAGAACACAGCACTTTATATGATGGGACTATCAGCTGGGTCACTGGTTTTGGTTACAACCGTGAGTCAGAAAATTCACATTTTATATATTTTTTAATTTATTGTTATTCCTAGGGATGTAGCTCGGTGGTCAAAGCTATAGCCCTGTAATCCTGAGACCGCAGGTTCAAACAGGTTGCATCAGAAAGGATATTCATTGTTGATCAATTTCCAAACCTTTCCAACCTCTGCAGAAGGGAGCAGCCCAAAAAAAGCTTTTCTTTTTTTTTAAACACTTCTATTGAGTCAGAGTCAGAGTTAGAGAGTCCTTATTGTCATTTGCACCGCATGTGGTACATGTGATGAAAACGAGATTATGTACACAGGGTCCCAGTTACATCCAACAACAAATGCAAGAGAAAAAAAAAAGAAAAAGAACAGTAATAACATCTAGGATAACTAAGAAAAACATCAACTAGTAATACACTAAGCCCTAATGTAGTAGAAAAACATCATTATAAACAGCAGCACGAACATGAGTCTGTATGAGCAGATGGTCACAAATGAACACAGCAACAAGAAAACAGATCAGCATCAGCATGATGTGATATTTTGCAGTATATTGAATTCCTCATAAAGATCTAACCTTTATTATATATTCTTTTAGAGTACTATTCTTTTGCTGACACGCTCCAGGAGGTTGATGTGCCAATAGTTGGAAACAACAAGTGCACCTGCTTCTACAACAGCACTTACGATTACTACAGCGTGTTCGCACCAACACAAAACCAACTCTGTGCTGGCCAGGAGGATGGACAGAGAGATGCATTTTATGTAACTATTTATTTTTGTGTTTTGTTTAATATTTATTACTTGTTTTACTCTGAATTAACATCTCATAATAGCACTGAGCATCTAATTTAAAACTTTGTGGTATATTTTCACTTCATCATTATTTTTGAATCTATATTGTAGATGTATGCATCTAATTTAGTAATATTCTAAAAAGTTTTAAACCAATTTGTTTTACCTTTTACATAATCTTTTTTACTTTATTCAGTCAGCCAGCATTGATAACGCTCTAACGCTCTACCGGTGAACAAAACGGCTCTGCAGCGCCGTGAAAGAAGCATAATCGCGCGAAACAACGAAGCCATAATGAAATTCATTGCGAGCGCTTTTAATAGTCGATTTTTATCGATTTTATCGATTCGTTGTTGCAACCCTAATATATATATACATATATACATGTATATATATACCTGTACATATATATATATATGTATATATATATA
>JBBPBX010050740.1:0-24855 GCA_038048925.1 Garcialebias charrua
TCATGTTCGATGACGTGTCTGAGGACTTTCACTCAGCCATGGACAAAACATGATCACCCTTTCATGAATGTCCACTTACATGACCTGCTGCTTCTTTGTTTGTTTGTTTGTGTAAACAATGCTGCAGGTAAATAAATTACCCATTGGAACAAATAGTTGTCTGATAGTTGGAATAAATTACAAAATACAAAACAAACAAAAAGATTCCACAAACACTAAATTCAAAGTTCTCTTTAAATTATTGGACTTCATAACTCATTAAATGTAATTATCAGTGTGTTGTAAAGCCAGCCACTAGGGAGCACAAGCCAGTGTATCTCTTGTGCCTGTCCCAAGCCCGGGTACATGGTGAGGGTTGTGTCAGGAATGGCATCCGATGTAAAACACTTTTGCCAAAACCATAATGCGAGTTCATCAAAGTGAAACCATACCGGATCGGTCGAGGCCCGGGTTAACAACGTCCGCCACCGGTGCTGTTGACAAACAGGGTGCTGGCGAGAAAGATTTGTACTCTTGTGGACTGTTGGCAAGAAAAAAGGGACCAGGCTGGAAAGGATGTGCAGCAGGTTAGGCTTATTAAAGATGGGAATGGGAATGTTCTAACAAGTGAGGAGAGTGTGATGGGAAGATGGAAGGATTACTTTGAGGAGCTAATGAATGAAGAGAATGAAAGAGAAAGAAGAGTAGAGGTCATAGAAACTGTGGACCAGGAAGTGGGAAAGATTAGTGAGGGTGAAGTCCGGAAAGCTCTGAAAAGAATGAAGAAGGGGAAGGCAGTAGGACCTGATGACATACCAGTGGAGGTTTGGAAATGTCTTGGAGAGGTGGCAGTGAGGTTTTTGACTCAAATATTTAATGGAATATTTGAGGGTGAGAAAATGCCTGAAGAATGGAGAAGAAGTGTGCTGGTTCCCATTTTTAAGAACAAGGGTGATGTACAGAGTTGTAGCAACTACAGGGGAATTAAGTTGATGAGCCACACGATGAAGATCTGGGAGAGAGTTGTGGAAGGAAGGCTTAGACAAGAGGTGACTATCTGTGAGCAGCAGTATGGTTTCATGCCAAGAAAGAGCACCACAGATGCATCTTTGCTTTGAGGATGTTGATAGAGAAGTACAGAGAGGGTCAGAAAGAACTCCATTGTGTGTTTGTGGATTTAGAAAAAGCATATGACAGGGTGCCAAGAGAGGAGGTGTGGTATTGCATGAGGAAATCTGGAGTGGCAGAAAAGTATGTTAGACTGGTACAGGACATGTATGAAGACAGCAGAAATGAAGACATGTATGCAGATTTGTTCCTGTCTTTGATTTTATACGTCTACCTTATAATGTTTTGCTAGTTTTTTGATACTTTGTTAAAAAAAAATCTTTCTTTTGTTTTTTTCTCTCTTTTGTTTTCTATTGTTTATTGTTTGTTTGTTTATTGTTTATTGTTTAAGGAAATTCTACCATTGCTGTTCATTGTTCTTTAGTTTTAGCAGGTCGCTTTCGTAAATGCTCCACTCTGGGCCCTTGAGCAAGGCCCTTAACCCCCACCATCTGCTCCTCCGGGAGCCGTAGATAGCAGCTCTCTGCTTCACACAGAAGTCTGGTTGCGTCAGGAAGGACATCCGGCGTAAAAATAATTATGAAATATACATGCCTCCTTCTCAATACAGGTAGTCCCTGACTTACGAGCGAGTTCCGTACTTATGAGTTGCTCGTAAACCGGAAATTCGTACGTCGGAACAAGAAACACGTGTTCTCGTAAGTCCGGATTTTCGCTCTAAGTTGGAACATTTATGGTAGCGCTACTACGAACACCCGTTTTTCATAAAAAACATTCATACTACTTCATAAACATGCTCAGAAACGTGTTTCCAAACGGTTAGCTAACACACTTTCATCTAAAAACACAAAAAAGTGCTGTATTTTTTACAAATTTACTGCTCGTTCGCCAGCTCGTAAGTCCGGGACCTCGTATGTAAGAGCGCTCGTAAGTCGGGGACTACCTGTAATAGGCGGTTTGCCTGTATAATTACCAATCTTGTGGTTTTTAATGTTCAAGTATTTTTAGCAACAGTAAAGTTTATAAATTATCTTTTATAACAGCAACCTTCATAATGAGCAAGTTTATTATCAGCGGTAAAACTCCTAAAGCTTGGCACTGGAAGGGTGATTTAGCTGTTACTTAACTTTGTTAAATTCAAAAGGATGATATTAAAAATAGTTTATCACATGTGATCCTTTGTTCAGAATTAAAAAAAAAACTTTTCTGCCTTTAAAATTGTTCTTTTGTAGTAATACATTAGTATTAACGTATATGTAGACAGAAGATGATGATTGTGAGGATAAAATTGTGTGTGTGGGTGGGTGTGTGTGTGTGTTGAAGTAACATTAACCTTAATGTTCATGTGTTTCAGTTGTTCCTGCCTCTGTTTAGAGCTGATTAAAAGAAGCTGCTCCTCAAGACTGAAGTCCTGATGTTGACCAGCAGGACCCAGAGCCTCTTATCATAAAGTGGAAGAGAAGACCCTTAGACCAGTCTGGTGGGAGACCAACTTAATATGGAGGAGACTGATATCAAGTTTTTGGTCACTAAAGTTTCTTTAAAGAGTGAGAAGGTTAAAAAAAACTTACCAGGCAGAAACCCAGATTTAAAGACTCACAAAGGCAGTTCAAGCTCTTCACAGACTGATGTTAATGAGGACGATGAAGAGGATGATGAAATGACCAGTCCTGACTCTCTGCTAAAGAACTCATCAGACTCTGAATCAGAACATGAAGACGGTATGAAATACTGGAAGGAGAGCAGGGCTCCTGAATCAGAAGTAAAAACTGTTAACAAATCTTGGAGCTGCTCCGAGTGTGGTAAGCAGTATGTCAGTAACCGGACTCTTCAAAGACACATGACAAGTCATTCAGGAGTGAAGTCTTCAACCTGTCTGTTTAATAAGAAATGTGTTGGAGAGAAGAAAAATGTAGAGTCATGCAGGAAAGTCCAGGCAAGACCAAAATCAATAAGCTGTGATGACTGTGGTAAAAGATTTACTTTCAAATCACAATTAAGCTTACACATGAGAGTCCACACAGGAGACAAGCCGTTTCCATGTGAACTCTGTAGACAAACATTTAGGCACAAGGCAGGTTTAAACTCACACATGAGAGTCCACACAGGAGACAAGCCGTTTCCTTGTGAACTTTGTGGACAAAGATTTAGTTGGAAGCATGCTTTAAACTCACACATGAGAGTCCACACAGGAGACAAGCCGTTTCCTTGTGAACTTTGTGGACAAAGATTTAGTTGGAAGCATGTTTTAAACTCACACATGAGAGTCCACACAGGAGACAAGCCATTTCCTTGTGATCTTTGTGGACAAACATTTAGTCAGGAGACAAGTTTAAACTCACACATGAGAGTCCACACAGGAGACAAGCCATTTCCTTGTGATCTTTGTGGACAAAGATTTAATCAGAAGACACATTTAAACTCACACATGAGGGTCCACACAGGAGATAAGCCATTTCCTTGCGAACGTTGTGGACAAAGATTTAATCAGAAGACAAATTTAAACTCACACATGAGAGTCCACACAGGAGACAAGCCATTTCCTTGTGATCTTTGTGGACAAACATTTAGTCAGAAGACAAGTTTAAACTCACACATGAGAGTCCACACAGGAGACAAGCCATTTCCTTGTGAACTTTGTGGACAAAGATTTAATCAGAAGACACATTTAAACATACACATGAGAGTCCACACAGGAGACAAGCCGTTTCCTTGTGGTCTTTGTGGACAGAGATTTAGTCAGAAGACACATTTAAACTCACACATGAGAGTCCACACAGGAGATAAGCCATTTCCTTGCGAACGTTGTGGAGAAAGATTTAATCAGAAGACACAATTAACTCACACATGAGAGTCCACATAGGAGACAAGCCATTTCCTTGTGAACTTTGTGGACAGAGATTTAGTTATAAGACAGCTTTAAACGGTCACATGAAAGTCCACACAGGAGACAAGCCGTTTCCTTGTGAACTTTGTGGACAAAGATTTAGTCAGAAGGCAAATTTAAACTCACACATGAGAGTCCACACAGGTGTGAAAACTTTCTGACTGAAAATATTAAAATAACTATTATTTTGCATGAACATTTGTTAATGGGTAATCAAACCAAGCCTTCCCCTACAATTACTACAATGTCATTCCTGTATGCTGAATAATGTTTACATCATGCATTAACTTCAAAATATGGATGAAACAATGTCAGAACCGTCCAGGTTAAACTCCAGCTTTACTGTAGTATTAGGCTACGTTTATACATGAAGCTAAAATTACCTGACACCATCCTGCACCTAACTCAAGTGGAGTTTGTTTGCCCACAGTGAGTTACCACAAACTCAAAAACCCAGTACAGGATTTGTCCCATGACCTATGAAAGACCCACGAGAGGTCACACAGAACTGAAGTGTTCAGTTCTCAGGTTTGTTGTTAAATAGTATGCGAGGTGTGGAGGTTTGTGGTCTGTTACCACAGTTACTGTTCACATCTGTAGGTTGTGTATTCTGAGTGTGTTTTATGTTTTTGTCAGGGGAAACATGTATGTATGAGTGATACTTCATTAATGATCCTTATGTGTGAGCCATCTTATCTTATTCTGTGTCATTTGATCTGAATGGTATGTTATTATGATTTGATGTCACTGTTTGTGGAATGATGGTTCAGTAACAGCTGGCTAGATGCTTATCATCTCCCCCCCCGGCTGTAAGGAACCTTGAGGATGTTTTCTTTTGTGAGACTGTTCTTTATAGTAGCTGTCTGAGTTTGGTTCTGTAAACGCTAGAACAAGACTAGGATCAGAACCAAGGCAGAGTAAGCATTGGGAGTTTTATGTACTTGTAATGTCTTGACATTCTGTATTCTTTTTGTATTTGTATCTTGTATTTCTTTTTGTGGCAGCACGGTGGCACAACTGGTAGAGCTGCTGCCTCTCAGCGAGCAGGTCCCTGGTTCAAATCCCGGTCCGGGAGCCTTTCTGAGTGGAGTTTGCATGTTCTCTCCGTGCATGCGTGGGTTTTCTCCGGGTGCTCCGGTTTCCTCCCACAGTCCAAAAACATGCATTTTAGGCTGATTGATAACTCTAAATTGACCCTGGGTGTGAGTGAGACAGGTCCCTCTTGTAAATGAGTCCCCATGGCTCAATGAGGCTAGCCTGTATAAATAAAGGTTGAATGAATGAATTCTGACTGTTCCTCCAAATCTTTGTTATTAGATTTGATGAAATCTACACCTGATTGTTTGAGAATCAGTTTTTTTTACATCTTTAATTTTTATTTTATTTGAACCTATTCCCTGTACAGTAAACCAAATTAACTAGGGATGCACTGATCCACTTGTTTTCCACTTCCGATACCTGTGATTTGGTCTTGAGTGATACTGATCTGATGCCGATCTGATACAGAAAAACAGTGCTGAATTAAAGCAAAATTCACTTTTTAATGTTTTTTTTACTCAACTTTGGGTATTTACTTCATAAAAAAACAGTCCTTGTGCCAAAAAAAATGCACCTAGTGGTTTATTTACTCTAAGTAGATTTATTTGTCTGTGATAAAAACGGTTCGTTTCACACTTTCACAAACCGCAGCCACAACCCACCTCAAACCTGAGTCCAGCCCTCACCTAGCATCCCCTGGTGCGGCTCAACCCACTTCAGTATAAAAGACGTCACGGTTGCCGAGCAGTTTAGGAGCTGATCTGGCGGTCATTTATTTATTTATTCATTTATTTAGCCCCCGGGGGGGCTATGGGCTTGCCCTGCTCCAGCCACGCAGCACATCTTGAGTAAAACCAGAATGTTTTATTACCTTGTTTGAACTCTGTCTTGTTGAAACTGTGCACACACACAATCTCGCGGGGCGACAGTCTGAAACGTACAAGCACCACTGATCGATATACTTTTCAGATTAGCAATTTATTTATTTTAAGAATACCTTTCACTTCATCAAAATCTAATCAAAACTCCAGCGTTCTAAAAGTAGGTGGTTGTATTTGTTTCTTATACGATGAAGGACTGCTTTTGTTCAACTGCCAGGTTGGGTCTGTGAGATAAATGGCTGGTGTCGCACCCAAATGGCCGGGGTTCGCTTCCCGGCCACGGCATCTCTTTTTTTTTTTGTTTGTTTGTTTCGGAGAGATCGGGTGAGGGCTGCAGGGAGCTGCTGGCTTTTGAGGACCGTGTGGGTCCGGTGATGGTCAGAGGTTGCCTCATATGGATAAATTAACTGGAAACACTCGGTGAACTTTGTGTGTGTCTGGATTGGATGTGCAGCCGCGGATCGAAGCGCCGCATGCAACTAGCGGAGCTACGTGGGCTGTTTGTTACCGAAGGAGGAGGAAGAGTTAATTTTAGCCTCGGATTCGGGAGGGCATGATAAAAGGAGCAGCTAATGGCGGCGTGCACAAACAGCTTTCGGTAAGTTATCTTAAGCTAGCACTACCAGTAAGTCAAACGAGTAATAAAAAAAAGCTAATTTTAAAACAACAACAGATTTGAGATACTGGCAGTTACAGAGGGGCGGAGTTAATGTAAACAGTTTTGACGGGCGTGGACTTCACAGCTCATTATCATAAACAGGTCGTTTAGAACGGAAGTTAGAAATGGCAGAATTAAAAAGGGTATAATTTATTATCTAAGAATTATTTTATGTATTAAATTCAATTAACAGGGTCTGGATAGCACACAGACATACCATAAAAATTTAAAAAACCCATCTGAGGTCCCCTTTAACAAAAATGGCTAAATCATGTCATCTGGACTCGTTTCTGAAACCGGTCCAGATTACATGATTTAGTCATTTTTGTTGTTGTCTACCTGGATGATAGAGCTTACAAACCCAGCGCTGAATTAACTTAACATGTTTTAACACAGACATGAATGTACTGAATTACAAATTTACTGAAAACTGCACCAGAGCAGCACACTTAAACACACCAAGAGTTTCACAAGCTTGGTCAAACATGTAACAACAACACAACTTTAATTTGTTCGGTCAGTTCGCTAGTGTGTGACATTACTCAGAGCACAAAGCATAGAATTAGAGTGAATAGATCTGACCAGTCATGGATTGGTCACATTGTCAACGCGGTACCTGATCCAGAATAATTTTTTTTCTTCCCGATATCGGTACTGATCCAGATATTGTATCGGATTGATGCATCTCTAAAAATTAAAAGTTTATTTTATCTTAAGACAGTGTTTCCCCTACATACACTAGATAAGCTGAGGCGGAGTCTCCGGCGTCGTCACGCGGCAGCCATCTTGCCACAGACAGCAACATTAGCTGCAGCTGTGGAAACCGTATGGAGGTGAGGGATTTACACAAACAAAAACACACTTAACTCGCTGTAATCTTGACGGATTTACAAACGGTTTATTTAAAAAAAAACGTTATTAACGTGGCTATGATTTTTTGGTAATCAGACAGCAGTTTCATCTTTTTTAAAACGATTTATTCATGTTTCCTATTTATAGTTGGGTGTCACACTCACACTGTATTTATTAGCAGACTATTAACCAGAGCCTTTGATTAAGGGCTAGCTAGTATTCCAAATATTTCCCCAGCATTCTTAGATCACTAGGAGCTCTTTGTTTTTAACTGAACTAAAGCTGCACATGATTTCCAAGCGGTTTGGTATGTTCAACACTAATTACTGCTTTGTGTTTTACAGAAATACTCTTTGACAAGATGCCTGACTTTTGTGCAGCCTATGGATGCTCCAATAGACGTAACATCAAAACAAGAAACCATGGGATCACATTTCACCAGTAAGACTCTGTGACAGTATTATTACTTTAATTAGAATAATCATAGTTATATTTTGGATCAGTGCACATTACAGGTCATGCTACACATGAAAAGTGGGACTATGTGAGATAATATTATTGACATAATATTATACATAATATATATTTACATAATAATGACATAATATATATTTACAGCACTTTGGTTGACCTTGTTGTTGTTTTAAGTGCTCTATAAATAAAATGGTATGGTATGGTATAAGGCTTGTATATGTATCTTTATATAAATTATGATTCAGTGTTTCTTTTTGATACCATTTTTAATAGCTGTTTTATTGTACCAAAAGTAAATGCAAGCACACCAAAAGTATGATATATGTGTATACTTGTCATTACTATAATTCAAAGGTAAAGAAAGGAAGTGTGGAAAATAATGACCAGCTTCTTCATGTTTTTAAGGTTTCCCAAAACCAGAGAGAGGAGGCGGCAGTGGGAAGTTGCCCTGAGAAGAGAGGGTTTTGTTGCCCTGGACAGGACACTGCTCTGCAGTGATCACTTCAGGTCTGAGGACTTTGATCGGACAGGGCAGACTGTCAGTTTAAAAGATGGTGTTGTTCCAACACTTTTTAATTTTCGGTGAATCTGTGAATATGTAATATAGTGTTATATATCTTGTGTCTATTTTAAGGTGGATGGAATAACAACCCTAGTGCCAGCCAGTTCAAGAACATTTTCAGAAAGCTGATGGCCCGGTGTGGTGTTAAACCAAGCATAAAAGGCAATGTGACCGCACAGGATGAGACAGAGTCCCTACCAGTTGAACCAATGTCCTCTGCTGACCAGTTCTACCACATTGACACATCAACAAACCTGTCAGCTGTAGATATGTCCTCTGTAGAAGAAGATCTTCCATCACCGTTTGCTGACATTCCTGCTCTTATACATGATCACAGCTACCTTCCCACCCGCTTCGATGGTCTTGTGGAAAACACACTTGTGTACATTTCAGGTAGAGGTTGACTTATACTAGATTTGACCTATTACCTGTAGTGCTAACATTCATCATATAATATTAAAAAGCTGGGGGAAAATGATGGTCAAATAATGAGATGATAGTCCTAAAAAAGAAATGTAACCTTAATTTTACTAGGTTCCTTTTTAAAGGGCATTAGCTCCAAAAAGAGATGTGAGCTTAAAAGTCATGACTTGGACTTGAGTCACATATGAGTCACAAATAAGACAACTTGTGAGTATGGAAGAAATGCAGTCTCCTTTGAATCAGCATCCATCCATCCATCCATTTTCGTCCGCTTATCCGGGGTCGGGTCGCGGGGGTATCAGCCTAAGTAGGGAGGCCCAGACTTCCCCCTCCCCAACCATGCCTTGGGATTCCCCCAGAGGAGCTGCTCCATGTGGTTGAATCAGCATAACCAGGTTAATTAGTAACAAAGTTAGTTTACAATTATTTTTAACCTTTACTATTTCATATGAAAAATTGTTTTACTGCAAATACACCAGGAAAAAAATTCATCTGCAAATATATCTCTGACATTTTTTGTCTTGAGTACTGTTGCCTCACATAGTCTTGTCACACTATCAGATGTTTATTTTTGTTTGTTTATTTGTTTATTTATATTTCCCTATTATTAAATCTTTCATGTATCTAAATAAAATAAACTAGACATATTGACCAAGGTTTGTGTAATAATGTATTTAATATTACATAATATTTGCATGTGTAGGGAAAAAATTGGCATAAATTATTTTCATACCACTAATAATAATACTATTTATGATGAAATAGTATTAAATATTTTTTAGCATTGTAACATATGTCAGTTAATTTCGCTGGAAATAAACATGTATTTAGAAATAGATGTAAATATAATCTTATTGTGTATATTGCTAGTGCAATACAGTGTCTACATAACGTTATTTTCATGTGAACGTCCATCTTAAGTATACCATATTATAACAACATCTCTTGAAAATTAAGCAAGTTATGGTTATTTTAATAGTAAATGCACCATTCACATTCATGTTAAGAGTGGGTGTTCTGTCTGTGCCAAGATGGCCGCCGTCTGACGATGTCGGTCTCCATTGGCCAACAGCGGGGATGTCTTATCTAGTGTATATATTATCTGTGGGTAAAGCATTCTGCTCCCTCCCCCTCAGAGCTCTGCCGAACTTGACATCTGCTCCGCCTCCTGATGAATTTTCTCTCGCTGCCTGCATATTCTGTGTTTATAACGTTTGAAAAAAATAAATAAAACCACGTAGCGCTGGTCCAGAAGACCAGAAAATATGCAGGGACTCGGGCAGCAACGTAAAACCCTATTTTAATTCTCTCGTGACAACCTCATTTCCTTATTCTTTGCACCGCAGCGGCGCCGGAGAGAGAGGAGAAGGGAGCGATAACTTGACTTTTGGCCCAAAAAACAAAATAAAACTCCAGATAAGAGATTAAGAAGGGGAATTTAACACATTTGTGTCAAATATAAAACAGTGCATCGCTTTGAATGAGAACGCGGCTGCGCGCTGGGACAGGTGGCACTCAGCGGAGAGGAGGAGGAGGGAGAAGGGAGCGATAACTTGACTTTTGGCCCAAAAAACAAAAGAAAACTCCAGATAAGGGATTAAGAAGGGGAAATTAATACATTTGTGTCACATATAATATAAAACAGTCCAGCATCGCTTTGCATCGCTTTCAATGAGAACATGCCGCTGCTCGCTGACTGAGCGCTGGCAGAGCCTTTTATAGGGCTCTGCTCGCTGGGACAGGTGGGGGCGTGGGTTAGGGTCCAAAACTCCGCCCCTTCTGTTCTCTGATTGGTCCGGCCAAAAATCGGCCGGAGAAATCGTTGTTAATGGGAGAAATCCCAGACTGTGCAGTGAAGGGAAATGAGAATTGAGCGGAGCTGTGCAGGAAGGCGAGGGCCAGGCTAGGTGACGTCATGTCCACATATTTACTAGCAGCCACCACCAGGGGGCGTCGTCACTACACAAACAAAAGGGACTCTCTGTGGCAGGGGTCCCCAAACTTTTTCCTGTGAGGGCCACATAGTTCCTGGAGTTTCCACAAATATTGAAAGAAACATTTCTAATAACTACTAGATAAACTTTTCTGCAAAACAAGAAAAATATGAATATGGTGCATTTTGTTGAAATTCACAACAACCCTGTTACACAACATTAGTGGTTGGCAAACAACATTTTGGTGCATTACCACCACAAACTGGTGAGGAGGTGACTACACAAACAAAAGGAACCTGGATTACATGGAAAACAGGATCTAAACAGTTTCCACAAAGATTAAAAGAAAGATTTCTAATAACACTAGATAAACTTTTCTGCAAAACAAGAAAAATATTATAAATATGGTGCATTTTGATCAAATTAATTAAACAACAACCCTGTTACAATCAAAAAAGGCGTTCAATACAAGGACAACTGGACTTTATTTGTGACCTTTATGAATGCAGCCAAATAAATTCCAGTTGTTCTTGTATTGAACGCCT
Source organism: Garcialebias charrua (assembly GCA_038048925.1). Taxonomy (NCBI): domain Eukaryota; kingdom Metazoa; phylum Chordata; class Actinopteri; order Cyprinodontiformes; family Rivulidae; genus Garcialebias; species Garcialebias charrua. Next base: position 11,302 of record JBBPBX010050740.1, read on the forward strand.
TTTTTGATTTTATCATGTCCTGGATGACTGAGAATCTTCACCAGCATTGGTAGTAGTTGGCAAACAACAATTTGGTGAATTACCACCACAAACTGGTGAAGAGGTGAACTGAAACAATGTAAACAAACAAACAAATTAATTAATTAATTATTATTTTACAGGTTTGACTCAAACTTGATCTGATCTTAGTCTAAAAGAAAGATGAAAGGTGGCGGGCATCATTTCAAGGACTGCCAGGCCTTTAATTGTGTCCAGCATCAGACAGCTGAAGTGAACAGGAGAGGACAAACATGTCTCCTGTTTCTGCAGATGTTCAGCTGACCAACATCTGGCTGCAGTGGAGAAACGTTCAGGAAGTAGAAACTAATTCTCTCCTGGACTCTGTGTCTGTTTGAAGCTCAGCAACGTTCTTCAGAGGCTCCTCCCACTCTGAGTGCAGCCTCTCAAACGTTGGTTCTGCTGAGTTCTGTCCACAGAACCTGCTCCACATCTCAGGTCCAGATGTTCCACTCAGCTGCAGGAGCTTCTAACGGCCCTTAAATCCCCACAAACATGAAGAGGAGAGAAGAAGAAGAACATCCAGGAAGATGTTTCTCTGAACTGACCAACACTTGACTCACAAGAAGTCCACGTGCTTCAGTGAGACGTGTGGAGAAGTTCAGGTGTTTGCAGAGTTCCTGCTGAAGTCCTGAACTCAGCCTCTGTTCTAAAAGTCTGTCACACAGTTCATGTTGAGATGATTTTTAAAGCTTCAACATGTTCCTGTCACTTTCTGTCCACACCATCTGAACACCTCCTCATTTCAGGAAACATCCACCACAAAGCTTCACTGAGCCTTCAACAACTACATCTCCCATGAGGCAGCAGCTGCTGGAGCTAACACTCATGGGAAATGTAGTTCAGCTGCATGTTCCTCTTCTGAACTCATGACAGAGAGTAGTTTGGATCCATCGATGCATTTTCTTCAGCTGCTTTTCTCTGCAGCGTCAGGATCAATTTGTAAAAATAATTCTCGTTTGTGGAACTGAACGCTGAGCTGAAAGAGTCTGCTGAAAACAGCCGAACAAGCTGAAGCTGATACACAATATGAGCTAAAAGATAAAAAGATTAACACGAGCTAAAAGTTAAAGAAGAGAATCACTTGCTAAAAGTTAGAAGTAGCTAAACTTTAGGTAAAAGGTGAAAGTAGCATAGAGATTACTAAATGTAGCAGAAGGCTAGCTAAAAACTAAATAAAGCAACACTGCAGCTCAAAGCCTAAATTAACAAAATGATAGCTAGAAGCAAAAAGAAGCAAAGTGCTAGCCAAAAGCTAAATAAATAAAATGGTAGCTAAAGTTGCATAAGCTAGCTAGAAGGTAAATGTAGCATAAAAAAAGACTGAAAATAGCAAAACAATAGCTAAAAGCTTAAAGTAGCACAAGAAGGCTAAAACAGAGAAGACAAACTGAAGCAGGATTTAAAAAGTGTTTTTGAAAGTTATTAAGAGATCTTAATGTTTTTCTTTATAGAAAATATTTGTAAATAAAGTTTAATAATTAAAAAAGGATGAAAGTTACAAAGATCAAAAATCATCCGTCAGCTCTGAATGAGATCATCAGTTTGATGATGAACGACTAAAACAGCATCAAGTCTGCAGAAACAGATTGTAACAAAGTGACAGAAGATAAAAAAACATCCAACAATGTTGTGAATGCTGACTCAGCGTTCACACATTAACATGGTTTCTCTTCATGTTCAACACATGAAACACACAGAAATGGGATTTCTGACCTCCAGCTGTGGTCACATGATCAAAACAGGTTCCAGATGTTCTGATGGAGCAACAGACAGAATCAGTTTTCATCTTTCAGGATTCTGGAAGTCCTTTGATTCCAGCTGCAGCTGTTGTTAAATGTGTGTTTGTGTTAGTCAAACATCTGGATGGGTCACACAATGGGAGCCTTGTGTGGGACTTGAATGGACTGATGATCCAGAGTACAGGTGTCCCCATACTAGTTCTTTCAGACTGAGTACAAGTACTTCAGTTTGGGTACTTGCTGATACTGAGTACTGATACTGAGAAGTGAATGAGTTAGTACTTAAACATTAAACTATGACTTTAGTTTTATAAAGAACAGGAAACAGCTGTCTCATCATCACCTGCGTTTATCTTCAAATGTCTCTGAACTATGGACATTTTTTATTATTTGTCCTCATTTAAGGACAAAGTGGACGGGGAGACCACGTCACCAAACATCAAAGTGGCGTTGGTCTTGTTGAGGGATGTGTATAAATGCAGCACGCTCTATTATTTGACTTTATTAAAATAGACTTTATAACTTTTCTGCTTCTTTACTGTTGTTGTGAACGATGTGAAATGTTTCCATGATGCTTCCTCGTGTTATAATCATTCTTCATGGGACTAACAGTCAGGAGACAGTGGAGAGCTCGTCTTTTATTCTGTTCCAGACCTTTGAATGAAATGGTACACACAGAGAGTATTCCCTGTGGGACTCCTGGAGAAGTGTTGACCTCCTGTGTGCAGCTGCTGGTTCGATTCTGAAAGCAGCAGGACGAGGTGAAGGCCCCTGAAGAGTTTTCTACAAACCTTTTCATTTCAGGAAGTCAGAGCGAGTCAGAGACTCAGACGAGGCAAAGAGACGTGAAGAAGTTCTGTTCTTGATGACGTGTTGACCTGCTGCCACTTGTTGGCTCTTCTCCAAACTTTGTCATCAACTTCATGACGTCCACACCTGATCGTCTGACAACCAGTTTGTTCCACGACAGCTCTTCAGTGATGGAGTCATGAGGACAAGTATGAGGACTGGAGGCTGCTACCAGACACCACTCATCCAGATGTGTAGAGCTGCCACAGCTGTCTGTTAGAGAGGAAGAGCAGCAACACACACACACACTGCACGTTGATTTCCTGAACAAACACAGAGGAGGAGACATGAAAGTGAAAGAACTTCACTTGGTTCTGACTCCATTTTGTGTCGACAGCAGAAGAACGAGGACTGAAAGAAGAATGAGGTGATGATGACTCAACATTCTTCTTCTCCTCTCAGAGGTGATGATGACTCAACATTCTTCTTCTGCATCCTCAGACGTGTGAGCGGGCTGGGGCTGGATGCTGCTCTGTTTCTAACTAATGTTAACCTTTTAAAGATAAAGGACGTGCCCCTGTTTTATCAGAGTGTTTTCAAAGTGTTTTCCTTTTTTAAACCAAACAGATCAAAAATGTATAATTCTCTGCATTGGCTCTTAGAGGAACCACTAGTATGTGAAGCGAGAATGGACGTTTGTGATAGCACAGTGCCAGGACTGTCAAAGGCACTGTGCGATTCTGGGATAGTGACCCTGAGGCGCTTGGTGGAGACGGCCGGACCACTTTTCTCCAACATCGGAGAGGTGGCTTCGTTGCTTGGTTTCCGGTCAGTCAGACTGGTGCAACGCTTCCTGAACTTGGTGAAGGAGAAGATGACAGCTGGAGAGAAGTGTCTGCTACAACAGTGGTTCACAGGGAATCGCCCACCTGACCCAATGGACCCTTTCCCAGATATTAATCTGGATCCCAACTTTGCCAAAGACAGTGGTCCTTTGCTAAACAATATAGACCCAAAGATGAACTTGTGCAGAACTGGTCAAAAAGTACTTTACAAGACTTATGTTAAGATCCTGAACAAGAGAACTCTGCAAAACAGAGCTGTCAGCGTGTGGGACAACAAACTCGGAAATCAGAGGCCCCAGTGGAGGACTCTTTACAAACCTCCAATAAAGAAACGGACTGGCGATCTTCAATGGAGGATCCTTCACGGTGCCATTGCAACAAACTCATTTTTGTCTGTCATCAATCCTGAGGTTTTAAACGAGTGTCCTTTTTGCAGTCTGTCTGAGAGTGTTTTTCATGTTTTTACAGATTGTGCTAGACTGATTGATCTGTTTAATCTAATGACAACGATCTTTAGCCTCTTTGACACCGTTTTCACCAAATCGGTTTTCATTAATGGAGTACGTTACAGCAAAGCCACAAAGTTTAAATCCCAAACTTTAAACTTTCTGGTAGCCGAAGCAAAAATGGCTGTTTATTTGTCTCGCAGGGACAGACTGCAGGCTGGACCTCAACTTGATGCCGTGGCTCTGTGGAAGTGCAACATCAAGGCCAGACTGGCGCTGGAGTTTTGCTTCCACAGAGACACTGGACACTTGGAGAGTTTTGTGAAACTGTGGGGATTTAAGAAGGTTTTATGCACCATTTCTGATCAGGGAGAAATACAATACAACAAGCTCCTCATGTAAATATTTTATTTTATTTTAAGCTTGCTGATGTCCTGATCATATTTTTAACACTGTTGTGTTAATTTTATTATTGTGTAAATAAAGTTTTGTGAAAAATCAAAAATCTCCTCTCAGAGGTGAGTGATGACTCAACATTCTTCTTCTCCTCTCAGAGGTGAGTGTTGACTCAACATTCTTCTTCTTCTCCTCTCAGAGGTGAGTCTTGACTCAACATTCTTCTTCTTCTCCTCTCAGAGGTGAGTGTTGACTCAACATTCTTCTTCTTCTCCTCTCAGAGTCTCTGAGGGGCTTTTCTCTCTGTGGAGGATCATACGAGCTGCAGACCTGTTGAAGCTGCTGTGATGCTCACAAAGGCCAGATTGCAATTTTGGAGGATGGGATGTTTTTTATACATATTTTATGTATAAAAAATATTTTATTTATTTATTTATCCTGTTTTCACTTTGACATTATTAAATAATCTGTTAATTAAAGTTAATTCAGCTGAAAAATCATAAAAAGTCTAAATTATTGGATCTCTCAGCATCATTTCCCTCAAACATGTTCAAAGAAGAGCTGCAGCCTTTGGTTCAACTTTATTCTAACCCCCAGATGTTCAAATCACAAAACAAGAATTACAATTTAAATCACTAAAATAAAATAATCTGTGTACAAGAAACAAATCCACACATCTAAATTAAACAATAAAAGTAGACACAATGAGTGAAAATACATCAAATGATGAGGGAACAAAAACTGATGTTTTTGTAGAATGTGGTTCATCAGAGATTTAATTCAGTTCAGTTTATTTAAATAGCTCCAAGTCACAACAGAAGTCGTCTCAGGAACTGAACAGAAAGATTCATCTGAAAGTCCTGAAGAACCTTTTATTAGAACCTGCAGAGATTTGAACAGCTGATCTGAAGCAAACATGGTGTTTGATGGTCTCCTTCTCTGTGGAGGACATCCATCCATCCATCTATCCATTATATCTATTTTATTTATGTGTTTGCAGATGTTCCTGCATATAGTTTGTGATTGGATCCAGCAGGTGGAAGCACTGAGCTGTAAATGAGCTCCAGAGCAGATGTGAAGGCAGATGTGAAGCAGCACTGTTTCACACACAACACACAGGAGGTGTGGAGAGAGGAGAGCAACATCACAGCAACACGTTGCTGCTTTCAAAGCAACACTTGTGTTTGTGCTGCAACAACAACTATTAGTCATGACAGAAGATCAATGAAGTGTCTGAGCAGCTGCTGGACCATGTGACCCCGGGGTCAAACACCTGCAGCTCTTCATCTTCTTCTAGTGGCTCTTCATCACCTTTTGATTCATTTCACTTCTATTGATTTATTCACTTGATCTTGAAGGTCCAGGTGAAACTTTAACATCAAGTTCTCCAGATGTTTCAATCATTTGTCAATAACATCAAGTTCTCCAGATGTTTCAATCATTTGTCAACATCAAGTTCTCCAGATGTTTCAATCATTTGTCAACACAAACATGCGTCACAGCCACGTGCACATCCCTCACATCCCAGTGCACGTTGGGGTCTCCTGCTGCTCCACAAAGGTCTGGACCATGTGAAGACCTTGTTGGAAAACAAAGGTCTGGACCATGTGAAGACCTTGTTGGAAAACAAAGGTCTGGACCATGTGAAGACCTTGTTGGAAAACAAAGGTCTGGACCATGTGAAGACCTTGTTGGAAAACAAAGGTCTGGACCATGTGAAGACCTTGTTGGAAAGCAAAGGTCTGGACCATGTGAAGACCTTGTTGGAAAGCAAAGGTCTGGACCATGTGAAGACCTTGTTGGAAAGCAAAGGTCTGGACCATGTGAAGACCTTGTTGGAAAGCAAAGGTCTGGACCATGTGAAGACCTTGTTGGAAAACAAAGGTCTGGACCATGTGAAGACCTTGTTGGAAAGCAAAGGTCTGGACCATGTGAAGACCTTGTTGGAAAGCAAAGGTCTGGACCATGTGAAGACCTTGTTGGAAAGCAAAGGTCTGGACCATGTGAAGACCTTGTTGGAAAGCAAAGGTCTGGACCATGTGAAGACCTTGTTGGAAAACAAAGGTCTGGACCATGTGAAGACCTTGTTGGAAAACAAAGGTCTGGACCATGTGAAGACCTTGTTGGAAAACAAAGGTCTGGACCATGTGAAGACCTTGTTGGAAAACAAAGGTCTGGACCATGTGAAGACCTTGTTGGAAAACAAAGGTCTGGACCATGTGAAGACCTTGTTGGAAAGCAAAGGTCTGGACCATGTGAAGACCTTGTTGGAAAACAAAGGTCTGGACCATGTGAAGACCTTGTTGGAAAACAAAGGTCTGGACCATGTGAAGACCTTGTTGGAAAACAAAGGTCTGGACCATGTGAAGACCTTGTTGGAAAACAAAGGTCTGGACCATGTGAAGACCTTGTTGGAAAACAAAGGTCTGGACCATGTGAAGACCTTGTTGGAAAACAAAGGTCTGGACCATGTGAAGACCTTGTTGGAAAACAAAGGTCTGGACCATGTGAAGACCTTGTTGGAAAACAAAGGTCTGGACCATGTGAAGACCTTGTTGGAAAACAAAGGTCTGGACCATGTGAAGACCTTGTTGGAAAACAAAGGTCTGGACCATGTGAAGACCTTGTTGGAAAACAAAGGTCTGGACCATGTGAAGACCTTGTTGGAAAACAAAGGTCTGGACCATGTGAAGACCTTGTTGGAAAACAAAGGTCTGGACCATGTGAAGACCTTGTTGGAAAACAAAGGTCTGGACCATGTGAAGACCTTGTTGGAAAACAAAGGTCTGGACCATGTGAAGACCTTGTTGGAAAACAAAGGTCTGGACCATGTGAAGACCTTGTTGGAAAACAAAGGTCTGGACCATGTGAAGACCTTGTTGGAAAACAAAGGTCTGGACCATGTGAAGACCTTGTTGGAAAACAAAGGTCTGGACCATGTGAAGACCTTGTTGGAAAACAAAGGTCTGGACCATGTGAAGACCTTGTTGGAAAACAAAGGTCTGGACCATGTGAAGACCTTGTTGGAAAACAAAGGTCTGGACCATGTGAAGACCTTGTTGGAAAACAAAGGTCTGGACCATGTGAAGACCTTGTTGGAAAACAAAGGTCTGGACCATGTGAAGACCTTGTTGGAAAACAAAGGTCTGGACCATGTGAAGACCTTGTTGGAAAACAAAGGTCTGGATCATGTGAAGACCTTGTTGGAAAACAAAGGTCTGGATCATGTGAAGAGCTTGTTGGAAAACAAAGGTCTGGACCATGTGAAGACCTTGTTGGAACTTTTTTTTAAACTGTCATCTAAAGGTCCATTTCTGGTTGATTTATGGAACATTTGAACACATGTAAACTAAGAATTTGGAGTTGTAGCAGGGCACCAGCAATTTGATGTAAATTTATGTAAGATTCACAAAACTAGGTCTCAAATTAAAATGAAAATATTTTGTTCTATTGAAAATAAATCAGTGCATTCCACTCAAATTATTACCAGGATGCAAACTATTCCACAATCATAAGCTTTATTGTAATCAAAAGTAAAATAAAACAAAGAAATACAGCAAAATAAAACAAAAGCTTTTACATCATCAAGTATGAAATTTGATAATAAACTTTCAACATTGATTAAACCAAACAGCTTGTTGTAAAATGATTGGAAACACGATTGAATTATCAAATAAATATTTTGAACAGTAGAAGTTTTGGATAAATTTGTCATTTTAGGAGATGAACTAATAATAATAATAATAATAATAATAATAATAATAATAAACTTTATTTGTATAGCACCTTCCTACAATGCCTTGCATTGACCAAGGTGCTTAACAGGATAAAAAGATGAATAAACTGGAACAATAAATCAATGAAAATAGAATAGGAAACAACAGCAATAAAAGAAGGCAATGGAAATAAAAAATGCTACATACTAAAATAACACTAAAATAACACAAGTAATAAAAGTTACACACTGAAAGCTTTTTTGAACAAGTGGAAATAAAAAGGCAATGGAAATAAAAAATGCTACATATTAAAATACCAAAAGTAATAAAAGTTACACACTGAAAGCTTTTTTGAACAAGTGGGTCTTCAGTCTGGTTTTGAACAGAGTCAGATCAGAGGTGGCACGCAGCTCAAGGGGGAGACTGTTCCAGGCTTTTGGGCCGGCAACAGAAAATGACCGGTCTCCCCATTGTTTGTACCTTGAGCGAGGCACCTCCAGCAGGTGTTGACTGGCAGATCGTAAATCTCTGCCGGGCTGATGGGCTTTCAAAAGTTCTGAGATGTAGAGAGGAGCAAGTCCATTCAGAACTTTGAAAACAAACAGGAGCAGCTTGAACTGTATCCTGAACTGAACCGGGAGCCAAATGAGGATGATGCTCATGTAAAACTTGTCAAATCTTCTCTGACAAAACCAAACATCTTTTTCTGCTGTTGACTCTTGTTTGGTGTTGTTTATTGGATTCAACAAACAAATCTTAACAAAACATATTGACAACTTAATTTACTCGTTGAACAAACTGGAGCCTTAGAAGCATGTGGAAGAACCATACACAGCCACAACAGCCTGGCACCTCTTCATGCTGCTCACCAGTTTGGTCACACACTGCTGTGGGATGGCATCTCATTCTCTACCAACATTTGTTGCAAGTAGGGTTGGGCATCATTTGAATTTGAGCGATTCCGGTTCCGATTCTTCGTTTAGATTCCGGTTCCTTTCGATTCCCAATTCCGATTCTTTTTGTAGGCGGGGTAAAAAAAAAAGACATGTCAATCCAATTCAGTTCAGTTTATTAATACTGTATAGTGCCAAGTCACAACAGAAGTTGTCTCAGGGCACTGAACAGAAACAATCAAATATAAAACTAATAACCTGATGCATGCTCAATAATCCAGGTAGAAAAATCTAAAAAAAGCTAAGTCTGGTCCTCTGGACTTTCAAAAAACAAAACAAAACAAAAAAAATTGTAGAAACGTTTCGTCTTTCGTCCGAAAGACTTCCTCAGTCTGAGCTGCTGTATTCAGTTCAGTCTTATAAATAGCACCCTCTCACAGTGGAACAACCAGTTGGCTGATGACAGCCGAAACCAGCTGCTCACATGATCAAGGAGGACCATCAGCCTAACGATGGATCATTAGCACCCTGATGGTTGTTTGCTATTCACAGAGGGCTGAGTGATACCAGCAATAACAGCATTGTAAGTGGGGGACAGTTGAACCCGGAGGCCTCCGCCTCTGTTTAATGATGGACGGTTTCTTTTCATGTATGTAAAAACAGTCGCAGCAAAATTATTGCGTAACTTATTGTCACCTGACATGTAACCAATCAAGTGAAGCCAACCAGTCACATGACCACAACAAACTCTCCGTGCGGGCCATGTTGAGTGACGTCGGATATTCTGGTAAACAGTTAGTGCTGTTTATAGGATGTCAAAATGTAAGAAAATGAGTTCCAACATTTACTGGTAGAAACAAAGTTTTGCAGAAAGTCAAGTTTATTATTATTTAGCATAATTATTTGGGCTACAGCTGCCTTTGTGTTTGTTTTTTTATTTACAACAATGTAAAAGATAAGTGGTTTATTTCTAAATCCTTTTGGCTGGTATCGCCTTTGTGTTTTTATTTATAACAATGTATGTTCAGTCTCATTAAAAGTTATGTTTCAACAACACACCATCAGTTGCATTTGGCCTGAGTGAGAAGTGTTCTCATCAGAGCAGCTGGCCTTTTATTAGTAAATTGCACCCTCCTGTTTAAGTCTCCGCCCACAACAGGAAGTCAACAAGAACATAGAATATAACTCAACACCCCCACTTGTTCTTATGTTGACATAATACATTTACATACCAAAAACAAAACATGCAAATTTTCCCATTCTCATTTTAGTTACAGGTTTTGTTAGGATATCAGCAACCATTTCTGTTGTTGGACAATAAGAAAGAGACCATTTCTGTTGTTGGACAATAAGAAAGAGTTATTTTTCTATCACTGACTGCTGATCGAATAAAGTGATATCGGATGTCGATGTGTTTACATCTTTGGCGGTGGACCGGACTTTTAGTAAGAGCAATTGCACTTTGATTGTCCTCAAAAATGATCACAGGTGCATATTCACATCCAAAGTCCATTCCATTCACCAGATTCACAAGATACATACTTTCCTGTGCAGCAGCAGTCAAGGCAATGTATTCAGCCTCACATGTAGATAAAGAAACAGTGGATTGCTTTTTAGACTTCCAGGAAACAATGGGTCCAGTTTCAGATAAACTAAAACAGTAACCAGACACACTCCGTCTGTCCTTCTGATCTCCTGCCCAGTCTGCATCACAGTATGCCACAAGTTTAAGATTTACACTATTTTTCTTGAAGCATAATTCCTGATTTAGTGTACATTTCAGATACCTTAATACATGTTTTGCTGCAACCCAATGTTGTTCATTCGGTTTAGACAAATATTGTGATAACTTACTGACAATAAAACTTAAGTCTGGCCTCCCCACTATTTCACGATACTTTTTATGATCAGCAGGTTGACCTTCATCGTCAAACTTCAGTTTACTTTCACATGGGGTTGACCTTGGTTTGCAGTCAGTCATACCAAATCTCTCCAAGATTTTCATGATATATCTTTTCTGGTTCATTTTTACTTGACCGTGGTTCTGTGTAAAATCAATTCCTAAAAAATGTTTAAGTTTTCCAAGATCTTTAATTTTAAACTTTGCAGCCAACATTTTCTTCACACTTTTGAGAATTTGGTCATTACTAGCTGCAATGATAAGGTCATCAACCCAAATAATCAAGATCACTTTCTCATGTTCATTTTCTTTACTGTAAACACAATGGTCAGCAGGATTCTGTACAAAGTCATTTTCAATAAGAAAATCATGTAACATTCGATTCCAGTTTCTTCCTGACTGTTTCAGACCGTAAAGTGATTTATTTAGCTTACATACCAATTTCTCTCCTGTCTCTGTTATCACTTCAAATCCTTCCGGTTGTTCTAAGAATATCTCACAATCGATAGGGGCATGTAAATATGCTGTTTTAACATCCATTTGATGCAATTCTAAATCATATTGAGCAGCAAGCTGCATTAGAACACGCACAGAAGTCATATCTGCTGTTGGAGAAAAAGTCTCGTCATAATCAATACCAGCAACCTGATGATAGCCTTTTGCTACGTATCTAGCTTTATAAAGTGTCTCAATAGGATTTTCTTTAATAGTAAATACCCATCTACCCCCCACTGCTTGCTTACCCTCTGGTAATGAATACTCTGATGCATGCTCAATAATCCAGGTAGAAAAATCTAAAAAAGCTAAGTCTGGTCCTCTGGACATTCAAAAAATAAAACAAAACAAAGCAAAAAAAATGTAGAAACGTTTCGTCTTTCGTCCGAAAGACTTCCTCAGTCTGAGTTGCTGTGTTCAGCTCAGTCTTATAAATAGCACCCTCCCACAGTGTTGCACAACCAGTTGGCTGATGACAGCCTGAAACCAGTTGCTCACATGATCAAGGAGGGCCATCAGCCTAACAATGGATCATTAGCACCCTGATGGTTGTTTGCTATTCACAGAGGGCTGAGTGATACTAGCAATAACAGCATTGTAAGAGGGGGACAGTTGAACCCGGAGGCCTCCACCCCTGTTTAATGATGGACGGTTTCTTTTCACAAAGATGGCCTCCTTTACTCCTCTCTCAAACCATCGTTCCTCTCTATCAAGGATGTGAACATCTTCATCCTTGAAAGAGTGACCGCTGGCGTGGAGATGAGTGTAGACTGCAGAGTCCTGACCTGATGATGTTGATCTTCTGTGCTGGGCCATCCTTTTGGCCAGTGGCTGTTTAGTTTCCCCGATATAAGACTGATCACAGCCCTCCTGACACTGAACAGCATACACAATATTACTCTGTTTGTGCCGGGGGACTGGATCTTTGGGATGAACCAGTCTTTGCCGTAATGTATTTTGGGGTTTAAAAGCCACTGGGACGTTGTGTTTAGAGAATAAACGTCTCAATGTCTCTGAAACTCCCGCAACATATGGAATGACCACTGGTCTGGGTCTGGGTTCCTTCTTTTCACCTGATGGCTGGCTGGAGTCCTGTTTGGGTTTCTTCTCTGCTTTCAGGAAGGCCCAGTTAGGATATCCACATTTCCCTAGAGCCTGTTTTGTGTGTGATTTCTCCTTCTGTCTGGCTCCTAAGTTAGTGGGGACGCTGTCTGCTCTGTGATACAGAGTCCTGATGACTCCTAACTTGTGCTCCAGAGGGTGATGGGAGTCGAACTGTAAATACTGGTCTGTGTGGGTGGGTTTGCGGTACACATCAGTTTGCAAATTTCCTCTATCAGAAACTGAGACCTCACAGTCCAAGAAAGCCAACCTGCCATTTTTTACATCTTCTCGTGTGAACTTGATATATTTATCCACAGAGTTGATGTGATCAGTGAAATGTTGGACTTCCTGAGATTTAATTTTAACCCAGGTGTCATCAACATACCTGAACCAATGACTTGGTGGTCTCCCTGAAAAGGAAGTCAAGGCTTTCTTTTCTACCTCCTCCATGTACAGGTTGGCAACAATAGGAGAAACTGGCGACCCCATAGCACACCCATGTTTCTGCCTATAATATTGCTCCCCATATGTGAAGTAGGTTGACTGCAGGCACAGTTTCAAGAGTTGACACAGTTGCTCTGTGGAAAGTGTGGTCCTGCTGTTCAGAGTGGTGTCTGATTTTAACCTTAAACAGACCACCTCTACTGCTTCATCAACAGGGATGCACGTAAAGAGTGATGTGACATCAAAAGAGACCATTGTTTCATCAGTCTCCATGATGACACCCTTCACCTTCTCCACAAAGTCCATGGTGTTCTGTATGTGGTGTTCTGAGCTGCCAACTAAAGGGATGAGTACAGATGCCAGATATTTGGAAACATTGTAAGTGACCGAGTTAATCATGCTAACAATTGGTCTTAAAGGTACACCTTGTTTGTGGATTTTGGGTAAACCATACAGACTGGGTGTGGCCTCCCCTGGGTACAGTCTGTGGTACAGAATACTGTCAATAGCCTTGTCCTGCTTTAAAATTTTCAGGCAATCTATCAACTTCTTCTTGTAACCACTTCCTGGATCTCTTTTCAGCGGTTCATAAGTGGTTACGTCACTAAGGAGTGACATAACTTTCTCATGATAGTCTTTCTGGTTCAAAATCACTGTGCACCTTCCTTTGTCTGCTGGGAGAATTATGATGTTTTTGTCCTTGCTAAGAGTGTTGAGTGCATCTTTC
>JBBPBX010050741.1:0-24854 GCA_038048925.1 Garcialebias charrua
GGGGGGGAAGGTTGTTAGTTTCTGCTCTGAAACTAACATTTCATAATGAAGGATAAAACAGCTGAAACTGTTTGTTTTGTCACTTAGCAAAATAACTCATGATCCACTAAACGATTTTTTTTGTAAACCTTCAAAAGTAATGAACGGTTGGACATTTACATTTAATTAACTTTAGTAGCAAACCCAATGAACCAAGCTTGCCTTTGCCAAATTATCTGGGGGAGGCGCAGGCACAGCTGAGGCATCCCAAGGTTGAGCTGAAAAATAAAATAAAAGCTTATCAGATGCTTCGCTCCTCTCGACTCATTCTGCCATATTTTTTCTATTGACTAAAGGTCTATTTTTCCCTATTTTGCCTTTAGACGGACAACCTTTTGTGCAAAGTATTTTTTAATACATGTGAGCTAATAATAACAAACTGGAAAACCTTTTAGATGCAGTTACACCTCCAAAATAGCAACTTCTCAGACACAAAAACAAGTATAGTACCTGCACATTCACTCTCAGAGAACAGAAAACAGGCTGCAGGCTCAGCTCGGGTGGAGGGGGGGGGGGTGAAGGCCCACAGATAACAGACAGGAGCCGAGCTACACATGCACACACTGAGGAAAATGGGAGGAAGAAAAAGAAGCAGAGGTGTAGGGCTCCAGAAACAAACATACACATAAAAAGACTAAACAAATACAGTACATAATGACGCGTCAAATATAAAAATAAACGTTCCTGTCTCAATTTTACTTCTCGCCTGGCCGGACACACTAAACGTCCAATTTAAAGGTCAGGCAGCCAGCCTCACATTTCTGGTCTTGGCATGTTTTTGGCTGCCCTCGCTTATAAATCACGGAAATCTTGGTTCTGCCAACTAGCGTGTGCGCAAAATCCGCCTAGTTATCGAAAAGCAGACACCTCATTCATAGTGTCAAGTCATCGGCTCAGGGTGAACTATTTCCTGTTACTGTAATCAAATTGTTTTAAAAACGACATATCAACAAACACTATTTAACACTCACATTTCTTGCTGACCTGCGTGGATGTCTAGGAATCTCCGCCAACCCGATCCTGACCGCACCATGGACAGAGGAAGCTGGCCAGAGACAAACCCAATCACTGGACTTTCTGCCATATTTACCGTGCCTCGCAGCTGCGCTCCGTTCAGAGGTCTTCAGGAGCAGGCGTGGGGAGAATGGGTTTTCGGCACCAAAATGATGGGGATTTTAAACCCCTGTTACCTTAATAAAAACCACACAAGTATAAACAAGAGAACAGTGTTAAATCAGACAAACAACTTTGCAAAGGGGAATGGCTTTTAATGTCTTTTGAAACTTAGTTTTGGTCTCAAATACATTGTCCTGCACAATTCCAAATTGTACTGGACATGACAAGCTATTTAAACAAGAAGCAGGTGGAGTTTGACAAGCTCTGACGTCTTACAGATAAAACAAACAAGTCATGGTTCTGATCCTACAAGAACATCTTATCCAGACATTGTCAAGGCTAGAAGACTGTCTTTTCTGTATCAGAGAAAAGCAAACAACATGTTTGTACTATCAAATATAAGTGTTAAAAGGGAACAGAGAATAATATATAAATATATATAATATATATATATATATATAAAATAATAAGATATAAGTGAGCTGGGTTATAATTATTGGGTCAGAGTAATTAGTTTTAGATGATAAATATTGAACATCTCCATCAAGTACTGTGTGGCTAACCCAGCTAACATGAAGAGACTTGACTAAAGTTTCTGGCATGGAAACTCCTGAAGTTAAGTATACCAAAAATAGACGAGTTTAAACTGAGAGTTTTCTGTGACTGAGCTGGAACACGGCATCTTCACTGGACCTTTCTGCTGCTGCTGTTTCTGATGGACCGGGGTAAAGGAGATGAGAACATCCTGCATCATCTTTCCTTCAACTGGGACTGACAGGCCCCATACAGAGGATCTAGACCTTGGAGTAAGGTTCCACATTCCCTCTACTCTTCAGTATCCCATTAGGCCTGCAACCGGGGGTTTATTTTGTTTGAACAAATTTAATTTAACTAAATGTCGGCTTAGGTGTATGTTAGAGTGTGGGCCCTCTTGATTTGGTGTAATCTTTAATAATCAGAAACTGAAAGACTTTATGATGTCTGAAATATTTTGGAACTACTGTGAATGCTTTTTGTTTGAATTGAATACAAGTTCTTAAAGATCACAACTTTAGTTCTGTGTTATTGGTTATTTCTAAGCATAAATACGTTTGAGTTTAAGGGTTTTAACGAACTCAGGGGCCCCTCAGAGGGGTATAGGTGGGCTACACTCAAAAGGGTGGATGAGCTCAGGCTTAGAAATAAGTTGCTGAACTGTATGCTGGTGAAGATTCTCAGTTGTCCAGGACATGATAAAATCAAAAAAGGCGTTCAATACAGGATCAATTGGACTTTATTTGTTGCAGAAAACGTTTCGACTTCTGTCCAGAAGTCTTTTTCAATTCTGAATGAATGGAAGCTGTGAGAACGAGAAGTTTTATACAAGCCACGCACCAACATATGAAATTGGAAACTGAAATAACACCACAAAATACCTAACATGCCCATTCTATTTAAATTGACAAAACAACACATCACACCTTAACAGAAGGGGGTTTGTAACACATACATGTAAATTGAAAGATCACACCTTAACAGTAGGAGGTTCCCTTGAGGTCTCTGGTAGAAGACACAAAACTGTATGTAAATTGACAAAAAACACCTCCCAAACAACAACAGAGGCTACTCAGAGAACTTTGTTAGTCTAATTTACAGACAAGACATCCCTGCTCCCATCCAGTGTAAAACGTTTCGGAATCAAATCCAAAACTGAGTTATAAGTCTTAGAAAGTTGAAATCTCAGACCTCCTCCTCTGTTAAGAGAAGGTTTTTCTCTCTTAACATACACAGCTTCCTTCACACCTCTCTCAAACCATCTGTAAATTAGACTAACAAAGTTCTCTGAGTAGCCTCTGTTGTTGTTTGGGAGGTGTTTTTTGTCAATTTACATACAGTTTTGTGTCTTCTACCAGAGACCTCAAGGGAACCTCCTACTGTTAAGGTGTGATCTTTCAATTTACATGTATGTGTTACAAACCCCCTTCTGTTAAGGTGTGATGTGTTGTTTTGTCAATTTAAATAGAATGGGCATGTTAGGTATTTTGTGGTGTTATTTCAGTTTCCAATTTCATATGTTGGTGCGTGGCTTGTATAAAACTTCTCGTTCTCACAGCTTCCATTCATTCAGAATTGAAAAAGACTTCTGGACAGAAGTCGAAACGTTTTCTGCAACAAATAAAGTCCAGTTGATCCTGTATTGAACGCCTTTTTTGAAGTTGCTGAACTCTTTCATCTGGAGGGTGGTGTGAAGGTATGAGTTAGTTTTGGGGAATGGCTTAAAGCTGTCATTCCTCTTCATCAAAATGAGTCAGATGAGGTGGTTGGGACATTTGGATGCCTCCACTGGGAGGTTTTATGAGCATGTCCTACTGGGAGGGGACCCCAAGGCAGACTGGAGGGATTACTGTATGTATTCTTCCTGGCCTAAGAACTCTTTGGAATTCTCCAGGAGTGTTGCTTGGGATACCTGTGCTTTATTACTATCAGGCCCCTGGGTGTCCCTTCTGGACCTGTTGCCTCCAAGACATACAAAAAAGCAGAGGATGATGGCTGGTTGGATGAATGACTAAATCAATACATAGATGGATGGAGGAGTTAAATCAGAGTAAATACATAACTGGATGCCATAGCATATCAAAGGTGATCTTTAGTCAGACAGTGTTAATGCCAGCTGACAGCCAGGAGGAGGTAGAAAAATAATAAAGTCCTAACCACAATCTAGAACATAAATTGCAAACATATGTACACAAGTCACCTGTTGCAGTTGGCTCATCATGTTACTCAGTCAACTCAAGTGCATTGATCAGCGTGCCCGTGAATATGACTTTTGAGACATCTTACCACTTTAGATTCAGAAAGGGGATGCTGCGTTCAAGACTAGTGAAAAGCTGGGACATCTGAAGCTCATCATATTTACTGAATGATAGCAAAAAGACACATTTCTAACTCTGTACAGTAAGTAGCTCATACCTCCCCATCCATAAAAATATATAAATGTATACAGTATATACATTCCAATTTTCATTTGTAAATAAACACTTCGGCTACCTTTTTATACTCCCCTTGTCTTTCATGTCTCAGTCTGAGCTCTGAGTATCTTGTTTCTGGTTGGGCTTAAAGGGGGGATTTATCATTAAATTTAAGATACAGTAACTGGAACTTAATAGGACATGGAGAAAAGAACAGGTTTTAAATCCAACAAGATATGCGGTACAAAGAGCCATTTTCTTTGAAAACCCACTAAATATAACCGTTAAAACTACCAGCACAATATAATTATTTATCAGCATTTACATCTGAAATATGTTGGACAATTAAAGTTGAAATAAGACACTTTTGTTACGGATCACACAAGACTGATGATATTTTCCAAACCATGTTTCCCGACAGTGATGTAACACAACTGTTTCTTTGTGGGGAGAATAAATGGGCATATTTCACCACATTTGGTGTAGTTCCTCATTTCGTTTCCTTAATGAAGGCCAAAGCTTTGGCGTCTGGATATGTACTTCTCATTGATGCAAGTCTTACTAGTGGTATGAAGAAATACCAGCTGGACGTGGACATGAAAGTCTGGAAAGATAATTCAACTTGAGATGATTGGGGTTTTTATGTGTTTTTTTTTAATGAGTGCAGAACAAATGTATAAGGTTGAGTCATTTTGTTAAAAAAGGTTCAGTTTTCAATGGACGGCTCAGATGTAAACTGGAATTTATTCAGCCTAATTCAGGAAAATAACATGGAAGAACAAACGGGCAAACAAAAAGTCAACTCCTAGAAAAAACAAGACAGGAGTCACTGACTCAGCTTGATTTCTGAAGCCATTGATGGCTGGAAATTGTTGATACTGCTGAGCATGCTCTATAAACTTTACTTTCTCCTAAAATGTATCTCAATGTTATAAAACAAAAGATGGTTCACCTGGACGACACACTGGACTGGAGATGCAACAGTGAAGAGTCTACAAGAAGGGACAGAGCAGACTGTACTTCTTGAGGAAGCTGAAGTCCTTCAATGTTTGCAGCAAGATGCTGCACATCTTCTACAAGTCTGTCGTAGTGAGTGCTGTCTTTTCTACCATCATCTACTGGAGTAGCAGCACCAGAACAAGTGACTTAAAAAAGATCAACAAGCTCATAAAGAAGGCTGGCTCAGTTCTGGGGACTCCTCTAGAACCTTTGGAGATGATTGTTCAAAGAAGGATTCTTCATAAAATGAAGAACATTATAGACAACCCTCAGCATCCTCTTCATCAGACTGTCATACAACAACAGTGTCTTCAGTCAGAGGCTTCTTCAGATCTGTTGTAAGACAAGAGATCCTTCCTGCCCACAACCTTCAGCATCTAACAACTCTTTCATGAAACCAGGATGATGAGTTATAACAATGAATTTCCCTCTGGGATTAATAAAGTATTTTTGAATTGAATTGGAATTGGAAAAAAATGACCATGTCCAGAGACGATTGTTCAAGATGCTCAACTTCTTGCAGTGAGCAACCAAAATACTATTATTGTTCTCTGTTCCCCTTTAAATGTAAAAATGTTCTGAGCTTGGTCACTTTTTTGAACACAATAGGATGTCAGCATTCAAATTCTTTCAGAAGTTACAACCTACAGTAGATAGTTGGCTTTTGGTTGAAAGATACCATGACTGAATTACAAAGAATATTCTACGTCACCTCCAAGTCTGATTCTGATGAAGCAAAGGACACATGACCACATCACCCCAATCCTTAAATCCCTCCACTGGCTTCCCATTTCACTCTGTACAGTACTGAGTACAAGGTTTCCTTACTCACCCACCAATCTATTCATGGTAATACTCCACACTATCTTAAAGAACTGCTCACTGCTCAGACATCAACACAGTCCCTCTGCTCTCCCTCTCAGCTCCACCCTCCCCAGACAAAACTGTGCACCATAGGTGACACCATGGGTGACACCATGGGTGACAAGGCCCTCTGCTCTTCTGCTCCTTGTCTATGGAACAACCTCCCCGACCATCAAAGAATACCTCAGACTACAGAAAGTTTTAAGAATGGACTGAAGACCTTCTTATTAGAAATATTTTATAGTGTTTAAATGTATTTTAATAAGGGATGGGGCCGATCCAATCCAGTATCGGTATCGGTATCCGATACCAGCATTATTTAAAGTGCGACTAAACACAGGCTGAGAAAGTACCTCTTCCCCCTGAAGCAGTTTGAAAATCTCCCTGAAAATGGGCGTGTAGAGAGACAAGGAGGGGTGGAGGTAGAGTTGTGCTTTTGTTCACGCCTCCACCAGCAACAACCTAAAACAAATTAAACCTCTAGCCAACAACATACACCAAGCAACAACAAAGGATAAACATGTAGATGTATTTATCTATTCCACCCATTCCATCCAAAACCAAAGGCTTAAAAAAATGGGGAAAAAATGAAAAATAAAACCGTTTGTCAGGAGTGAAATGTGGCACTTCCATATAAGGTATGAATGCTGCAGGACCTTCTCATCTCTGCAGGGGATTGGCTCTGCTTGAACCACCTTTGTGATGTCACACATGAGCAGACACATCACACATGAGCGTTTGGACAAATAAGTAAATTAAGGTGTAATCCACCAGTTCAACCCCATAGAGGTCACCGTAAACAAGTTTTTAGACCGGGGTTTAGTCGCTCTTTAAGTATCAGGTATCGGATCCAACCTGCCGATACTTTTCCGATCCAGCTTCAAAGAGCACTTGTGTTCAATCACAATATGTGACTGCCCTTCTTAACACTGTGTGAGATAAACCCAATGAAGACACTCTTAAGCCTTACATTAGGGAACCCACTGACTTTAACAGCACATAGGACAGGAGGCAAGTATACCACACACATGTCCTCCTTACTCATGGTGCAGCTGAAAAAACTAAAAAAAGCGCTAAGCATGATGGGAAAAGACAATACAGCCACTGCCGTGGCGGGGAATGAATAGATTGGGTACAAAAGTTTCATTATACAGAGTCACATACCTGAACAGTATCGGATCGGAAAAGTATCGGTATCGGTCGATACTCAGTTAATAAGTATCGGATCGGAAGTGAGAAATGTGGATCGGTGCATCCCTAATTTTAATCCTGCTGTTTTTAGTTGTTATTTTTTTAGTCCATGTTTTATTCTCTCTAGATGTTTTATATTGTAGCACTTTGAGATTGTAAAGTGCAGTACAAAGTGAATCAGTTATTATTATTAATTGTTGAAAAATAGATAAAGATCGTTTAGCACTTTGTAATATGTTAGGATTTTATACAATGTTAAAAAACAAACTAAAATGTAAACCGCAAAATCAATTAGCTTTACAGTATTATTATTTTTTTCTACCTGAGAAATCTAACACCCCACTAAGACACCACTTGACATGTTTGGTGTTTATTGGCAATATCATTGTGGTCCTCTTCAAAAACCAATCCAAACTGGAAAAGTCCACCCTTGCTGCTTCCAGAGTGAAAGTAGCGTCTGAGTTCTGCTGCTTAACACACATCGTTCTGCCCAACAATTAGAGACGGGTTAAAACGGCATTTTCAAGAAAATGAGAGGCCCTTGTTCATTCATTCTGGAAAAAAGATTATACACAAATGGACGACATTTAAGAAAGCAGCCAATCTTACCAGGAGGGAACATCCAATTAAATTCATTTTGAGGTCAGAACGTACAGAGAATACACACAAACAAAGCAGGCACTCCATTTTAAATTCTGCAGGCCTCAGTTAGCAGGACAAAGCTAATGACAGTACATTTAGAACAAAACCCCTGACAGAACCTTCTGAACGTATAATACCAGCGTAGAGTAGTGATGGGTCTGGCAACACCGATGCGTCGCCGCATGTGTCAAGTTCATAGATCAAAACCTGTGTCGGTGCGCGTATCGCTATTAGAAAGTCACGTGACCGATACAGGAGCTGTTTCCAACAGACGTTGAAGCGCCGAACTGTCAAGTGTATCTGTCAATGGGATGCATCTGCCAAAATAATCTTTAATCTTTTGCCGGTCATCATTAAATTCGTCAAGAATTATGGTTAGCCTCAAACCAAAAGAAAGATTTCTGTCGAGTGGGACCATTTTACGGTAATCTCATGTCAGAAAATAAGCTATTAGTTTTAATTTCCTTGTTGTTTCATCCTGTTCTTAGAGTTTCCACTTGATCAATCTGAATTCAAATTAATTGCAAAGTCACTCTTATTTTACCATTCATGTTATTTTCTGCAGGTTAAATGTTGCATTTGTTCGACAGAGCTTTTGTATTTAAATAAATCCACCTCCTCAATGCTGTGGTATACTCTTGCGCGGCTTTCCGAACCACATGCAGCTCACCATGCTTTATGGTGGCTCTCGTGACAGGTTACAACAATACACTAGCACAGCCAATACATTTTTTAAACGTGCTGGCTCATTACGCAATAATTGTGCATGTCGGCTCGGGCTCCTATGATGCGGTTTCACGAATCATACAGCGCAAAGAGAACTACATAAGAATGCACAATATAAAATTGTTAATCTGCTTGTCGAGGAGGAGGCAGGTCCGACCGGCCGGTAGACGTAAAAGAAAATAATAAATCCTGTTAACCTCAGATGGATCAGCTGATCATTACTGGCGGTGCATGTCTCCACACCTTATGTCATATGTAGTAAAGGATGTAGCAGAATTACAGGGCCGGTTCTAGACATGGTTACATGAGGGGGCAGGCGGAAATGTTCATGTTCATCCGTGCACATATTACATGCATATTTATTGTTGAGCATGGACTTTGGTATTCATTGTTATTGTTGACTTGTGTTTTCTTCTTTGGATTGGGGTAATAAAACCTGAAATGTGTACACCTGTGAGTCAACATTTTCAGCCATGAACACTATCAAGCAAAAACAGAAGCTGACTGAACCATGTCCATCTTGAATGTCTCACTGTGGTTGCAACAACAAATTACAAATAGAACATGAAGAAAGTGAAGGACATGCAGCACAGCTTCTCATCTCAGTACTAATATATATTTTGTTTAACCAGATAATGTGCTGGCTGGGTTTCTTTTTTGTTCATAGGTGAGTTGTTCAATTTTTTTTCTTTGAGTGACATGGGGGTTGATATTGTGGCTCTCCCCTTAACCTTGATCCGTCAGGCTCCTAAAAAATAGATCACTGTATTATAGGGCCAGGCATGATAATGAAGTCCCACATACATCCAGGGTAAACTCAGGTACACTGTATACAGCATGTGCTGGTGAAGATTCTCAGTCGTCCAGGACATGATAAAATCAAAAAAGGCGTTCAATACAGGATCAACTGGACTTTATTTGTTGCAGAAAACGTTTCGACTTCTGTCCAGAAGTCTTTTTCAATTCTGAATGAATGGAAGCTGTGAGAACGAGAAGTTTTATACAAGCCACGCACCAACATATGAAATTGGAAACTGAAATAACACCACAAAATACCTAACATGCCCATTCTATTTAAATTGACAAAACAACACATCACACCTTAACAGAAGGGGGTTTGTAACACATACATGTAAATTGAAAGATCACACCTTAACAGTAGGAGGTTCCCTTGAGGTCTCTGGTAGAAGACACAAAACTGTATGTAGGTGTTTTTTGTCAATTTACATACAGTTTTGTGTCTTCTACCAGAGACCTCAAGGGAACCTCCTACTGTTAAGGTGTGATCTTTCAATTTACATGTATGTGTTACAAACCCCCTTCTGTTAAGGTGTGATGTGTTGTTTTGTCAATTTAAATAGAATGGGCATGTTAGGTATTTTGTGGTGTTATTTCAGTTTCCAATTTCATATGTTGGTGCGTGGCTTGTATAAAACTTCTCGTTCTCACAGCTTCCATTCATTCAGAATTGAAAAAGACTTCTGGACAGAAGTCGAAACGTTTTCTGCAACAAATAAAGTCCAGTTGATCCTGTATTGAACGCCTTTTTTGATTTCAGGTATACAGCCATTCTACAACGTACTCACATTTGCTTTATTGATAACTAATTCCTATTCATTTATTCTTTGACTCATTTCCATCAAGCTTCCAGGAAGCAGATGCTGGATGAGGCTCTGCTGAATTTCATCCTGAAGGACTGCCAGACAAACTTTTTTTTTTTAGAATAAAAAATCGTTTAAAAAAAAGAGGAAAAAAAATCCCATTCCTCAAGCATCCTCGTTCACAACACGTTCACTTATATTTTCACATGATACATGTTCACATTATTTATTGACTGTATCTAAAAATATCAAAGACATTTTTTTAAATAAGTTTATTCATTTTACAAGAATGAAATACAACAAATGACATATATCAAATGAAAATTAAAAAAATATAAAATGAAAGGTAGCAGATGAAGAAAATATCTTGTGAAATCTGCTCCTTATTTATCTAATACAAACTAACTGTTCCATAATAACAAAACAAGTAAATAACATTTCAAATTTAAATGACAATATGAAATAATATAAAATACAATTACTTAAATTGTATTATTGTATAGAGTTGGTCATCAGAATGAATCAATGTCAGTTGAGTCTGTCAACTAGGTTGCCTGTAGGGAGAGGGGAGAGCTTGTTTTTAGGATTCCTGGGTTTTCCTGCCTCACTCTCTCCACAGCTGCAAACCATGATCAATCAACCAACTCTCCAGTCTCCACACTTGCTGCAGATTGGGAAGTACTGCTCTCCTGAGCATAGGAGCTCCTGCCAGACATTCTCCTGGTGCTGGGACACTATTGGTAATTGATGGACAGCCAACTAACCAGTTTCCAAACAGTACTTTACCTCTGCTGATCTCCTGCAGTGACTTCCATGGCTTGTTCATTCGAGTCTGTCCAAAGATTCTCTCTGGCGCTCTCTGAGGTCAGCAGATCAGACTGGTTCCACGTCTTGAGCTCAGAGGTGACAGGGCCTTCTCTGTTGCAGGTCCAAGACTGTGGAAAGAGTTACCACTACATGTCAGACAGGCTCCCTCCCTCACGGTTTTTAAATCTAGCTTAAAAATGCACTTCTATTCTCTGTCTTTTGACAGTGTAATTTGTTTTTAACCTGTCTGTATTCTACAGTGTTAGTCATTTGTTTTTGTTTTTTTCCTTTTGGATCTATGTATATTTTACTGTGTGCTTTACTTGTTTTTTTTTCTGCTGTACAGCACTTTGGTTGGCCTTGTTGCTGTGTTAAGTGCTCTATAAATAAAATGGTATGGTAAATACCCCCTTGCTCCTCGTGGCTCTCCTGCGGATCGATATTGTCCCTTCAAACAACCAAACAAGTACCAGAAAATCAATAACACTTAACCTGGAGCAACCTGCTCCTCCGATGCCTCCTCTGGATCTTCTATCCCCTCATGGAAAACCAGGACCTTGTCTCCTGCTTCTCTCTGGCTTCATCTATAAAACAACAGTAAGAAAGAGTTATCTACTGTTTCTAAAATCACTGTTGCAATTACAAAGTTGTTACCTTTTCCCTTCCAGCCCTGAAGCTCCTGCACCTGTAAATAAAATCACTTCCCTTTTGTACGCCTGGCTCCATCTTCTACTCAGTCTGAAAACTTGGTGTAGACATTACTGTAAATATGATGGTTTTCAAGACAAAACAAACATTGGAATTGAAATATTTTTTTACTTTATTTTCCCATGACTGTAGATTAGGTGAAGTTTATCCAAGTAATCATGTATTATTTGTAAAGTAAATCATAAAAAATAATCATTAAACTATATTTTGATTCTGTTCAGTGCCCTGATAACTTCTGTTGTGACTTGGTGCCATGGAAATAAACTGAAATGAACTGAATTGAATTTAAATTCAAATGACTCAAGTCTTATTCAAGCATCGATCACTATTGTATTTTGGATGAAAGATAAAACAAAAAGAAACTGTCCAGAGACTTACGCTTTGGAATTATTTATTTTTTTACCAGGGTTTTGGAGCATGAACTTTGATGTCTGAGCTTCCATCAGTTTGGTTGTTCTCATAGTCACATTGAAATAAAATATCCATCATTTTCAAAGTCATCGACATGGAAATGGTCTTGAATCTTTGGTAATTTGTGGTAGTGGTTAAGCTTCAGATATAACAAACACAATTATTAATTCAATTCAGTTTACTTATGTTGATCCAAATCTCAACAGATTTGTCTCGGGGCACCGAACAAAAACATTCACACATATTATAAAATACAATTAGTAAAAGTTCTCCATCTAAGGAAGCAGCAGATTGTGTTGAATCTTCACTTCGTCACAGTCTCCCATCCTGAGCAAGCACAAAGGAGACAGTGGAAAGAAAAAAACTCCCTTTAAGAAATCCCTGTAAGAAACCTCCAGCAGAACCAGGCTCAGGACGGTTTGAGAGGACAGGAAGGAGAAATGAACACAGAATGACAGGTCCAGATGTACTTTCTATAGGAGGAAAGACAAAAACACGTTAAGATAGAAATAATTACAAACACAAACAGGTAGAGTAGAGCAAGTAAGGACAGCAGCAGAGTGAGGAAATGTTTGTCCTCCAGCAGTCTAAGCCTATAGCAACATAACTAAGGGATGGTTCAGGAAACCCAAGCTAACCCTAACTATATGATTTATAGTGGGGCGGCCATGGCGTAGTGTTAATGGCAGTTGTCCCCAGATCAGAAGGTTGGAGGTCCAAATCCCGAGTTCCCACACCATGTGTTGTTGTGTCCCTGGGCAAGATACTTAACCCCGAGTTGCTCCCAGTAGGACTGGCTGGCGCCTTGCATGGCTGACTACCGCTACCGGTGTATGAATGTGTGTATGACTGGGTGGATGGCTGGTGCTGTAAAGTGCTTTGGGGCCCCTCATAGGGGGCTGGAAGGTGCTATATAAGTAAGCTCCATTTACCATTTATCAAAAAGGAAAGACTTTAGACTTTTTTCCCCTCTCTGTGCTCCAGTGAAGATGGTAAATGGGTTGTACCATGGGCGTAGCCAGGATTTTATGAGGGGCGGTTCGTTTTAAAGGAAAAGTTGACCTGAAGAAAGCAGCACGCCTCTGTGGTTCACTGGGAGCGCGTCGGGTTGCCGCTCCAAACATTTTCTCGACTCGGGTTCGATCCTCACTTGGTTGAACTTATTTTACGTTTGTCTTTTATTGGATTAAAAAAAGGAGTTTGTGTTAACCACAGGCATATTAACTCCTTTTTTTCCCCCAATAAAAGACAAACGTAAAATAAGTTCAACCAAGTGAGGATCGAACCCGAGTCGAGAAAATGTTTGGAGTGGCAACCCAACGCTCTCCCAGTGAACCACCGAAGCGTGCTGCTTTTTTCAGGTCAACTTTTCCTTTAAACAAACCGCCCCTCATAAAATCCCTAGGCGGGACTTCATAGGCAAAGTGGGCGGTTCGTTCGAACCGAGCGAACCCCCCCTGCCTACGCGCATGGTTGTACTTATATAGCGCCTTTCTATCTTATGAAGATACTCAAAGTGCTTTACAACACAATCTGTGCCCTCATTTACCCATTCATACAGCACTCTAGATCTCTACAAAGCTAATTGAACAAATAAATCTAATGAGACTAATCAATGCTTGAGATCACATTCATACACTGAGGGGACACACATTGGAGGCAATGAGGGGTTCAGTGCCTTGCCCAGGGACACTTCAGCATGCGACTGCTGGTGGATTTGAACCCCCCAACTCTTGCATTGGAGGATGACTGCTCTAACCACTCAGCTACAGCTGCCACAAGCCGTGTTTCCATCAAGGTTTCTAGGTGCGCATTTTGAAGTATCGCAGCAGAAAAGCTTAATGGAAACGGCAAAATACGAAGTTACTTTCTGAAATTCGCCAAAAAGTTTATACGCTCGCTTGAGGTGGTTTTTGGGAGCTGCGAAACCGAGCAGCTGCGCAAAACGACAGATGGAAACACATTTGCCGACTCGTGCTGCCGTAGCGCACATTCACGTCACGTGACTGATCAGCTGTTTCCGCTCCGAACAACATGTAACTCGCTAAAACTAGTTGGCATGACAGAATAAATACAACTCGCCCGACAGCAGCACGTACCTGAAATATTCTCCCCATTTTGACGAGATGTGTGACCGGGTTCTGTTTTCAACCGCTACTTCCTGTTTACTCTCTGGTCTACTGTAGACATGCGCAGTGCTGACGTCTGACGTAATGACGCTGACGTCTGACGTAATGACGCTGTGCGCGGCTTGGAAAAAGCGCTTCAAGCCAGTAGATGGAAACACTTATGCTCTGCATTAATTTGTATTTACATATTTGCGAGGTAGCTCAAAATTCGAAATGAAAATGGATGGAAACAGGGCTACAGATGTGTCTCCCTGTGCTCCGTCCCCCCTGCTTCCCTGTTTGCTCTCTTTCATCTTGTGAACCCTTAAAGAGCCTCTTTTTTCCTGCATACCTTCCTAATTCAAAGGACTAGATCACCTGGTCTCTCAACAAAATTGATCAACTTCTCCCGACAGGAGTCAGGGTAAGGAGGACCCTCTTACCCTCGACAGAAACAAATTGGATTCATGATGTAACTAGATTTTGCTGTTTGGGTTGGTGAAATCAGGATTGTCTACAAATTTGTGTGGAATGTGTTGAAGCTTGGCAGCACTCAGAATGAATTATGTGGAGCTGCGTCAGAGAGCTGGAGCAGGCTGTTATCAGGACTGTGAACTTTCTGGCGGCACCCATGTATAATTAAGAATAACGTTGGAGAAAGCTGTGAGCTCGACTTTCAGCGTAAGGAATCAATTTGGCTGTTTAGAGTCAACATCAGAGAAATGTACCAGCAAGACTTTAAAAGGCAGAAACGGCAATTCATGAGTTCTGCTTGACCCAAACTGTGGCCATGACGGTGGACTTATCTCAACTCCTCCTGGCATGCAATGTTGTTTTTGACAGCCATTTTGATTTTAGTTTTAGCCATAGTCTTTTAAACTAAAATACTTCTTAGTTTTAGTCTGTTTTAGTCATTTCTATATTTAATGGTTTTAGTTAAGTTTTAATCGACAAAAACTTAAAAAATTTAAGTCTAGTTTTAGTCTTTAAAAAAAAAACATATTAGTCTTTACAAATTAATTTGAGTACGGTACTTAATTTGTTTTGCACTCCCAGGCCAGAACAGAAGAAGGAGAAATCTTTTTTTTTTTACCAGAAACTGCAAATTACAGTTTGAGGAATTTTAATCCCATTTTGTGTGCCCCCCCCCCCATGTAAATGCTATTCTGTGAGTGTGAACAATGTTGATACAACATTTGTTGTATCAACATCTCCCTCTCACAGTCTCCATTGAATTGAGAAAGCTCATCGGATGAAGAGCGAAACGTCTTCTGTTACAAATAAAGTCCAGTTGATCTTGTATTGAACGCCTTTTTTGATTTATCATGTCCTGGACGACTGAGAATCTTCACCAGCATAATGTTGATACAAGAAAAAAAACCTTGGGGCCCGACCCGACTCTCTTTGTTTGTGCTCACATACAAACATCCCTCCCCCAAGAGATGCTAATTTGCTCTGAAATCCTGTAAGTAATGTCTCTTCTCTTCTGGAAGAAATGGGCTTGAAGTAAACTGAGAGCAGAATCTTAAGATTAACTGTGTGAATGCCATTTGTTCAAGAATTAGCTAATAACAGCTGAATATTATAATATATATTATCTAAAATAGCAGAAAGAAGCTTATGTCTTAGTAATTAGAAGAGAGTACACACAATGGGCTTCACCACATCCCCCCCACAGTAAACATGTGGCTCACGCAGATATCTGTCATCCTTCCTTTAGAAAAGCTGACCCATGATCTTAATCACAAATCAGATGCATTCCTGACACGTGTCTGGGCATACACACAAGCTCTCTGAGCAAACTGACGACCACTGAGCAACACCAGGACGTGCTTGCCTGTTATAAATCTGGGATCATAGAAAGTTACATGGCTTATTAAAAGAATCAGATTACAGCAGCAACTTCCATGAGTTTGCTTTTAATATAAGTGATTTGCCCCACTTAAAATGAAAAAAACCAAACATAAAGAATCATTTCACAATGAATTGATCTTTATTATTTATATTGCAGCTCTTAGCTGAATGCACGCAGCTCAAAAACCTGTTTACTTTATTATCCAATTTGAATTGGGCAGCACGGTGGCACAACTGGTAGAGCTGCTGCCTCTCAGCGAGAAGGTTGCCGGTTCAAATCCCGGTCCGGGGCCTTTCTGGGTGGAGTTTGCATGTTCTCCCCGTGCATGCGTGGGTTTCCTCCGGGTACTCCGGTTTCCTCCCACAGACCAAAAAACATGCTTGTTAGGCTGATTGGTGACTCTAAATTGACCCTAGGTGTGAGTGTGAGAGTGGATGGTTGTTTGGTGTGAGTGAGACAGGTCCCTCTTGTAAATGAGTCCCCGTGACTCAACGAGGCTAGCCTGTATAAATAAAGGTTGAATGAATGAATGAATGAATTACAGTTTTAACCCTTTAACTTTATTTATTCATGTTCCTCAGAGGGAAAATCAACCTTCTTAATTAAACAGTCTTAAATTAAACATTTTAAATTAAACTGTCAGCCTCAAATAAATATATCTGAGGGTGGACGTTGTTTATGTGTGTGTGTGTGTGTGTGTGTCTGTGTGTGAGAGGAGGGGTGGGGGGGCGCAGCTTCTCACTGTAACACGCACGCTTCATTCATTCAGATAAAAGACATGGTGTGGACTATTGATCATAACTCTGAGTTTACTTGACCTAACAACGAGATTTAAAATCTGTAGTTTTGACACTAATTTAAATTGAGTCGCTGAGATGCTTTACTGCTGAAATCATTTCCACATACCTGCGCTATGATTCGCTCCAAAAGGAGGACACATCGTCAGTCAGAGGAGGTGCCAGACACTTGAGTTGGAGGAGAAATTGAGGCAGTGCGCCACTTGTTTCTAAAGTAAAACTATACAGTATTTTGTCCCGGTTTGACGAACTCTGTCTTCCACATGATTGACTGTGAAGCCGCACACAAGCTTGCTTGCTGTTTTGGACCCGCCTTTCCTGTTAATGATTGGGCAAAACAACGCGAGCTTCAATGTGATTGGATGTAATCGCTGTCCATTAATCATTATAAGTTGAAGCGTATCTGCGAGCTGACATTTGGATGCGCGCACAGATTTTATTGTGCGCTGAGAGTGTCTGGGCAGTGCACCGAGCCCCTTCGTGCAACGTGCAGCTTCTGCCATGGTCCAGGTTGAAAAGGAAGTCACAGTGAGTGAGCGCGCGGCGCAGCAGCACCGCGGTGGTGGTGGGCGTGACCAAACAGCTGACTTTCCGGCACAGAATATAATTATAGGCAGAAATATTATTGACGGACCACAGACTAACATTTTCGTTAAGTCTCGTCTCGTCAACGAAAACTTACACAAATTACGTCATGTTTTAATCATTAAAGAGCAAAGTTTATTTAGTTACAGTCTCATTATTGTCATGAAAAAAGGGGGCGTTGACGACAATTTTTCGTTAACGTTACGTCAACAAAAACAACACTGCTGGCATGTTTAGGAAAAACAAAGATGCTTTGTCTGTCTCCTCACCCCTCTCTTCCCCAAGGCCGTGGACATGAGATGGAACCTCAACCAAGCTGATGATAACAACACATCTTATCTGGACAATGGCTGAGAGGAGTAGCTCTGGACTATGCTATGTTGACCTTCTCTTAAAATTCAATGTCTTCATTGGCCTATAAGTACATGTATCATGTCTATTTATGTGCTATGCTGTGGTAGTTTTTTTGATGCTTCAAATTGTGCCCTGTCTAGGACACGGTGTGAGAGATCTTTTTTTCCTTCACTTTTCTCATCTAAGCAAAAATATTATTCTGAATAAGAATAAGAGGGCCGCGCTAATTAGCAGCAGCTTTGTGCACTACGTCCATCTTTTGGATGACTGTACGTACATGTTCTCGTTGTATCTTGGTGCAATGATAATAAAACTTATTCTGATTCGTATTCTGATTCTTAAGCCCAGTCTTAAAACTGGACAATGTGTCAGCCTCGTGGACAGAAACTGGAAGTTGGTTCCACAAGAGAGGAGCCTGATAACTGAAAGCTCTGCCTCCCGTTCGGTTTCTTGAAACTCGAGGAAGCACAAGTAAACCTGCAGTCTGAGAGCACAATGTTCTGTTGGGAAAATATGGAACAATAATATCTATACAAAGAGAGGGAAAACAATCTATCCATATTTTTCTCATTGCCCACAAAGCTGAATCTCTGTGGGTTGATTTCATCTGGATGAAAAATGACGGTGTCTTGACTCGAGCTGCAGCTGCGGGTCGAACAAGTTTTGATTCTCTTTTCCAGTGAAAACAAATGTCACACTTCTCCACTCGTGGCTACTGCTGGGCTGAAAAACAGACAGAGTGGAGTGGAGAGGAAATGTTTGAGAACTTCCAGGACTTTAATAGCACAGCAGAGTAAACGCTCTCCTTCTCGTCCCCACCTGTTATTCCCACAGATTTATCTTAAGTTGCCAGGCACAGAAGTTTGGTGCATAGAGAGGCAACTAGAGCGATGAAGGCTGAGGCGGATTAGAGCAACTAGTTCATCATGTTAGCCTAGTTAGATGAAAGTAGAAAGAGAAAGATGCTCATTAAACTCTTCCATCCTTTCTGCCCAACTTTGCATTTCCCCAGTTTCTCTCCAGGTCCCTCTTGTCCTTCCATCCTGTCTGTGTCACAGTTTTGCATCATGCTTGGCAAGAATAACATAAGCTGTTGCACAAGACAGCTGGATAATTACATGATGCTCAGCACTCATTTCACCCACCAAAGTTGAATCACCGTCAGTGACGGTAAAAAGTAGAGTCTGTCATGAACGATGCTGTCAGGTCTTCATGAAGCAAAGAGCCACTGACCACCTGTTAGGTCGTTTGATGTCCTTTCTGTGGTTCATATACAGGTGGTCCCCGATTTACGAGCACATCGACTTACGAGGTTCCAAATTTACGAGGTAATCATATATGAAAAAAAAATGTTTTGTTTTTGTTTAAATGTTCTTAATTTCATGTGTACAGCACTTTGTTGCAGCTGTGGTTGTTTTAAAGGCTTTATAAATAATAATAATTATAAAAAATATAATTTTTAATCATATTTGCGCAGCTTCCGACCGTTTCCGGAAATGCCGCAGGGTCCGCCATTTTACATTTAGTTCCAGTCTCGGCACTCGACAGCCGGCTTTGGAGGACCGTGTGTCCCATCAGGGTTGCCTCATACGGATAAATTAGCTGGAAACGCTCGGTGAACTCTGTGGACGTCTCAGGCCCGGAGCAGCAACCGCCAATCGCTCCCACAACGCCGCCCGACATGCTAACGAGCGCAGCTAATGCAGAGCTAACGTGGGCGGGGACACCAAGCCGACATGCCGTGGAGAGGCCATCTGCGGCCGGGAGCTCGCCTCAATGTCCGCCTGGCAGCCTAAGATGTCTGGGGACACCAAGCTAACGCAGAGAAACAGCGAGCGCCGACCCCTTTTTGGATGAACTAACATGCTAACGAACGCCGCTAACGCGGAGCTAACAACAGTTAACGCGGGCAGCTTGCGGGCAGCTTGTTTGGATGGACGAACACCGCAGAGAAACAGCTTTCAGTAAGTTATTAAAAAAAATTTCTGGCTCCAAATGTATGGAGTTAACATACTAACAGTCCTTCCTGTAAACAGTTTGGACCGCGTGGTGCAGAATGAAGCTGGGGAGCTCGGACGTGCAACGAGCTAACATGCAAACAGACGAGACAAGCTGCAGCTCAAAGTAGGAAATTATTTTTTTATTTTTTATGGATGTTTTATTAAAATTACCTGTGTTAGGATAGGCGAAGTGCTTGGTAACTTGGTAACTGTTCATTACCGTGCATGTACGTGTATCAGTGGCGGCTCGTGCGGTATATACAGGTAGTCCCTGATTTACGAGATTTCGTCTTACGAGATAGTCGTAGTAACGGAACTCGCTCGTAAGTCGGGGACCACCTGTACAGTAGTTTAGTTTTACTGGGAAGAAAAACTAAACAAGTGGATGTGGACTGAAGTCAGACATGTAAATGTTCTGCAGTCACAGCCACACAAACTGAAGTGTCTGTTGAGCTCGTCTTAACGTCCAAGTCCTTGGCATTTCTTTGACATTTGTTGACATTTGTGGGCACATGTAAACTGCAGGATTTGAGATTTTGTCAAGGACTAAAGGGGAAGCCTGATGGGCAAATGTCAACAGACTCCAGCCATCTGGTATTTGCCGTGTCAACAATGAGGCGAAGAGCAACTCGGGACACTTCTGCTGTGACGTGGTGGCTCAGAGTCACTGAGGCACTGAAGGCAGACGTGACAAAGATGTGTGGTGATTTTGTCTTTTATCATTTTCTGGTGGTTTTTCATGCTCAAAGTTTGGTGACACGGTGACTTCTTGCTATGTATTTGTACGTGGTCTGTACAATTAAACTTCACATGCCTGACAGACAAATCCAAGACTGTTGATTTCTAAACTAAAGACAAGCAAAAGCAAACACACTGCACATGTAGATGAAACAGGGTATAAAATCCATAAGTGATCAACAGAACAATCACAAGGATACGTGGTAATATTTGGACATAAATAACTGTTACATGTGTGTATGCATATGGATTCATTTTGAACTTCTGATTGTGGTGGGAACTTTAATGGTTGAGATGTAGCATGGCTTTGCATGCGAGCCTCATAAAAGTTTTTATTTAATTTTATTTTTATCAGCAGCCAAGCAACATTTTAAACCAGCTCTTAGGCTGCTGGTGAAACTGGAAATGGAGAAAATTAAAACATTTTGTGACGCAGGCTGAGTCGGGTTGTTCTAGACATATGGCACTTTATAATTCAGCCCAGTCCTGAATGTGTCAAAGATTAATATCATCAGTGGATTATTCTGACGTTAGCCGTCCATTCACCCAACTGAAGAAAGTTTAAAGCCTAAGGTGATATCCCTGTCGGCTGTCATTATGCACGTGGCTTTTCCATTTAGTGTTTTTTTCTTGACAGGAACAGCAACTTTGCTTGATGAAAAAGTGTTTTCCAGGAAGCTACTTACTGGAGCCATATAAAAGTCTAACGATCACACTATTTCTGCAACCCCTCCATCTTTATTTAAAAAAAAATAATTGTATTAATTGACCTGGATAAGTTTCTTCTACTTCTGCTTTGTGTCAAGCAGATATCTTGTGGGTTAGTCAGCAGCAGCATTGTGGAGAAGTGCAAGAAATCCAGCATTGAAAGTACAAGTACTGTACTTGTATTCCTTTGCAATAGGCAGTTTTAAAAGTAATTACAAGATTTGCAAACTTTTAGTTCATTCAAAATATTTAAAATCAGTTAAAAGGAGAAAGAAGATGACTCCACATCTCAGGCTTTGCCATCAATGAAGATGTCAAAACATTTGCACAACTTATATATCTGAACCAATATTCTTGTAATTTTAGAAGGTCAAATGTGGTATTTCCCATCTAAACTGTATTCTTTGCTAACATATTGTACCACTTTCATCAAAACAAAGATTTCTCTTCAAAACATTTTATTCCAACAGTCATAATATCAAAAGAATGCATCCTGTGGACATGGGATCCCCCCCCCCCCCCAGTTTTTTCTGAATCAAGTTCAAGGTTCAAGTTTCTTTATTGACATTCTTATCACATGTGGTACATAAGGTGGCATGAAATTAAAGGTCCCATTTACACCCAAAAGTAGCAAACGTACAAAGTAGCAAACTAAAGAGTATATAAGGATATAAAATATACCAGATTTCATTGTGTGAGATACGGGGGACACCTGGTCCTGGACAGGTCTCCAGTCCATCACAGGGACACCTGGAGACAAATGAGACAAACAACCATTCACTCTCTCACTCACACCTAGAGACAATTTAGAGTTACCAATCAGTCTAACATGCATGTTTTTGGTCTGTGGGAGGAAACTGGAGTACCTGGAGAAAACCCACACATGCACAGAGAGAACATGCAAACTCCTCCCAGAAAGGTCCCCAGACAGGGATTTGAACCGGCAGCCTGCTCACTGAGAGGCAGCAGCTCCGCCAGTTGTGCCTCCATGCTGCCCCAATGTTAAACCCTATGAGCACATTTTTCAAACAACAACAAAAATCATTTTATGCATTTCATTATATGCTTCCATGGTGTATGGTCACAAAAACTGCAGTTTGTTTACGTCTTTTAGGAATTATCCTCTGACAAAAAGTTTCACATCAAATAAATCTGACATGGCAAACGATGGCTACCTGAGCTAAGAAACATTGTAATAAAAGAACAAATAAATGAGATATTGAACGTTAAGAAACATAAAACTCCAGGTTTTCAAGACAAAGAGAGAATTAATAAAGATCCAGATGATATAGAACAATACTTTATTTCCATTATAGAAAAGACTATTCCAACAAAAATACATTTTTCTAATTTATCGAAAAGGTTCTCACTTGATATTACCCAGAATACCTGGTATATTAAAGAGAAAGGGGAATTAGAGTTAAATGTTTTCATAGAAGATGAAATATGGGACAACTTGTGGAAAGACAGCTATAGAGGGATTAACAGTCAATTATGGAAATAATTTCACTGGAAATTGGAAGTTAGTTATTTTCACACACCTCTTAACATCTTTAATTTCTTTTATGTATCACTTGACTGCATGCTGCTGGAGAAAATGTGGGAAAATAGGTGATCATACACACATATTCTGGGATTGTCCTGTTATCCAAACAAGCTGGAGGGATATCAAGGTGGAGCTTGAGAATATTCTGGGGATGGAGGCTCCATCAAGTCATCTTTTTACTTATTGAGGGTTGTGTTAAATGAGGATTTTAATTCAGATCAAATATATATAATACATATAGTATTATTGGTTGCAAAAAATATCTAATCACTGTAAATTGGAAAAACTTGAACCCCCAACAATAACTGAATGGAAACGGAGAGTCAAGCAACTATATATTATGGAAAGGTTGACCTCTGTTCTACAAATGACCTCTGATCTTTTTGACCAAAGGTGGCGCTGTGTTGAAATATATCTAGCAACTTGACAAAGTGGATTGTTGTAGTTTCCAAAAACTTTTGTCCTGAAGTTTCGTTGCTGTTGCATATACAGTATATTATGACTTATTGTTTGTTTCTTTTTTTTATATGTATATACGTGCTATGCTTTATTTGTTTTTTGTTTTTTTCCTCTCACAGTTTTACGTATATTATTTCAGTATTCAATGAAGGGGGGATGTTCAATGTTCAATTATATAAAGGTAACCTCTAAATAAAAAAATATTCTGGTTCCAGTTTCAGGTTAATTTCGGGTTCAAAACATTGTTTAAAAAAAAAAGAAAAAAGAAATGATAAAAGGCAAGATCAGATTGATTACTGTATTGTGCTGCACTTTTCTTAGACCTGTCTAAAGCTTTTGACACTGTGGATCATAACATCTTGTGTCATAAGCTCTCAGAAATCGGTTTCTCAGATCACACCATTAGTTGGTTTTCTAACTATCTTTCAGATCAGAGGCAACATATTCAACATAATGGTACTTCTTCCAGTTATTTAACAGTTAAAAATGGGGTACCACAAGGCTCAGTCTTAGGACCAACCCTCTTTACAATCTACATGGCTAATGTAGGTCAGAGCATCCCTGATGCATCCTTACATTTCTATGCTGATGATACAGTTGTTTATTGTCGAGCTAAGGCTTTCCAGCTTTTGCAAGCTACTTTTGACATCATCCAGTCAGATTTGTTCCATCTCAAACTTGTCCTATATGCTGATAAAACCAAAGGGATGCTTTTTTCAAACAGGAAGCCGGTCCCACCATTTCTTCCTCTGATTTTATCCTCAAATGGTGTCCCTATTGAGTTTGTTGATTCCTATAAATATCTGGGTATCCTGGTCGATTTGCATCTCTCTTTTAAACTCCACGTGGAAAACCTAGTAAAGAAACTGAAAGTTAAACTGGGTTTCTTTTTCAGAAACAGATCATGTCTAACACTGAATGTTAGGAAACGCCTTGTATCTGTGACTTTCCTTCCCTCCATTGATTACGGTGACATTCTCTACATGAATGCTCCTACAAGCACCCTGCAGATGTTGGATGTTGTCTATCATGGTGCACTAAGATTCATAACTGGTTGTGATTATCGTACCCACCACTGCACCCTGTATTCACTGGTTAACTGGACATCATTAACCTCACGCAGACTCTTCCACTGGTACATTTTCATCTTTAAATCACTTCTTGGTCTGCTGCCTTCATACATCTCCTCCTACATGTCTTTGCGTGAGTGCAGCTACAGCGTGTGCTCTCAGGACATGATTACCTGCAGTGTTCCATCAGTGAGGACTGAACTTGGAAAAAGGGCCTTCTCCTACTCCGCTCCGGCTTCCTGGAATATCTTACAAAAATATCTGAAGCTGACTTCCGGCTGAATGGCGGTGGGATAAGTTGTGTTCAGGTGCGCTCCTGCGGAACTGGCCTGTTTTCCAACTAATGCCTGGCACTTTCTTCCGATTTTGACCGCAAACAATAGACAACTTACACATTCAACGCATATCTCCTGTTCGATCGCCAAAATGCCACCAAAGCCTGCTAAAGGAGCTAAAGGAGTAAGTTCGATCGAAGCTCACCTGTGGCCTGCTACTCGTGGCGGAACCTCGAGCTATCCTGGGTCACCTCCTCCGTCTAAAGCAGCAGCTGCCGCTACAGTTTGTGACGTCGGCAGCCTCAAA
>JBBPBX010050742.1:0-24853 GCA_038048925.1 Garcialebias charrua
GTCATGATACAAATTCAAGTGTTACATCCTTTTCAGTCCCCTTTTTTGGCATAGCTGTATTTGGTAGCAGGACAAATTGACAAAGACCATGCAGAATAATGTAGTATTTTAATTTCATAGCAGAGAAAGCTATGTAGTCTCCATGTCTAGGGAGAAAAAATATTGGTAGTAGTATCGGTCATAGGCCAAAAAAAGTTTTAAGATATCGTCATATTGAGTATTGGCCAAAAATCCAATATTGTGCATCCCTAGTTACAACCTGATAAACAAGAGTTACGCTACCAGCACATACAACACCCGTCAAACTATTGCCCGGACAAGCAAAAACCTTGTATAACATTTGACTTTGATTTGTGCACTTGACATTGGAGCTGGGGTAATTAAAGTATATATGACACTCCATCTAGTGATGATGCATTTGTGTATAAAGTTTCATTAAATTATCTTGTGCAGATTAGAAGTTATGGGCCAGACAATAGAAAGTTAAAAGATGGGCAGACAGACATAGACGGTACCATAACATGCCCTACCTTTGACGGGCATATCGTAAAAACTAGTATGATATACTTATAATTAGGGTTGGGCATCGTTTGAATTTGAGCGATTCCGGTTCCGGTTCCGATTCTCCGTTTCGATTCCGATTCTTTTCGATTCTCGATTCCGATTCTTTTTGTAGGCGGGGTTAAAAAATGACATGTCAATTCAATTCAGTTCAGTTTATTTATACTGTATAGCTCCAAGTCACAACAGAAGTTGTCTCAGGGCACTGAACAAAAAACAATCAAATATAAAAATAATAAGTTAACAGAAACTTTAATATAAAAATAATGGTAACACTATTTATCTGAGGAGACTACTTTGAGTTTAACTCCATGTTATAAAAAAGCTACAGTAGTTAGCCAGAGTTATTTCAGGATGAAATAATTTGAACTTCTGTTTGAATTTAATGCTATGAACTTTTTCCTTTTTGTTACATTTACTATGAATTTCTCACAGGGCAGATTAGAGCCAACATGGACTCACCAACATATATTATTATTATTATTATTATTATTATACATATAATATTGTCCAGTGTTATATGTTAATATACATATAATATTGTCCAGTGTTATATGTTAATATACATATAATATTGTCCAGTGTTATATGTTAATATACATATAATATTGTCCAGTGTTATATGTTAATATACATATAATATTGTCCAGTGTTATATGTTATTATACATATAATATTGTCCAGTGTTATATGTTAATATACATATAATATTGTCCAGTGTTATATGTATGCAGTCATGTTACTGAACTCCCACTGATGGGCTAACCTGGTTCCACCAGCAGCCGCAGGATCCTCAGACAGAACAGCTGGTGGGATGTCCTGGTATCTGCAGCCCTCTCTCCATTTGTTTCTTCATGGACATGGAGTTGTGACATTATGTTGTGCCTCTTGCTCAGCAAAACGCTCCTCCAGTGGAGACTTTCTGGACAGACTGCAGGGAGGAAGTTCCTAAACAAACAATAGGTTTATCAGTATTATCAGTAAAAAGAGATTATTAAATCATTTTTAAGACTGAGAATGTGTACAATTATTAGCTCTGTTGTTATTGCCTAACTAACCTATTCAATAATTCTTCAAACTGTGACATTCCCTCATAATGGAATGAAAGAGAACATAAACAGAAATTATATAATACTGAAAACTAGAGACATTTAGACATTTTAAAAGACACAGAGAACTTTAAATGGATTAAGAATGTTAATAAGTGTTGGATTTGAGTGCAATGTAAGTGCAATCCATGGTTGAATTCACATCTGAAAAGGGATGCAACCTTTTCACAACATATGCTGTAACTGTTCTGTGGCACTCTTCATTCAGTTACACTGACGTTTTTACCTTGGACGCTGGTGAACACTGTGAAGCCATTTCAGGTCGTTTGTCTAAGAAAAAAAATACAAGCTAACGTTAGCATCGTGTTTGTATTTGAGCTGACTTACCGCTTTAAGCGGAGTATAACTTGTTAGCTGCCTTAATGTTGGTATGAGATGTAGTTTATAGTTTATTTATTTACCTGATGGAAACGAAGAGGTAGCGATTAGCGAAAAGTTCGGCGGAGCGTTTTGCAGACGGACCACTCTGTACTTCCGGTCGGATACGAAGCGAAAATAATCCGGTGGAGCGCGTCAAAGACGGGACACTATTTTACTTCTCCACCCTCCTTTGCATGATAGAAAATTATTGCAAGTGCTGCACTGACCTGACTGGTCATTTTATTAATTAGTAAGCTTTAGATCTCGGGTGCACACTTCCGGTGGATTCTTCTTCGTTGGGTTTCGGTGGCGGATACTTCCGGTCGGCTAACTAGCATCGAAAATAGGAATCGCAAATTAATATTTTGAACGATTCCGGGAAAACCGGACAGTTAGTCCCGGTTCCGAACGATTCTCGATTCTCGATGCCCAACCCTACTTATAATACCATATGTACTAGTATGATAGTAGGTCTTGTAACAGTTGTAATTATGAAAGATCCCTTTAACACAACCTCAGTTACTGAGCATAAGGATGTAGAGTTTCTACTGTATCTAGTTGAAGGGGAAAATATGCAAACTGACTAAAAGTAGACGTTAACTTTATTTATATTTTACTGCTCCTCAACTCAAAGTAATGATACAAGTTGTTTGGACTTCTGCAATAAGCCAGCAGTCCAACTAGGCTTAGTATGGCTGACAAAAAGTCTGTAATAAAAGGACAATTGCCATGGACCGCTTTCAGAGAAACAAAATGACAAGATAACTAGTTTCCACTCATTTAGCATGGCAGGCAGTAAAAATAGATGTATCGTTTTTTTAACATCTTAAAACAGCTTTAGCTTCAAAAACCTAGTATTGTGAAATTTTCTAAACCTTTAAGTTTGTGACGTAACACACGGCAGGGGAGAAAAGGTCTAAACAGACAGTATAACATTCACACTGACTAATTTTTTTGCGGCAGAACAATCTTTAAAAGCAAACAACTTAAACATGTTTGCCTTAAAAGTGTATAATAAAAAAAAAAGCTCAACTTTTTCTACAGATAGAAGCTGAAATCATTGGGTTTTATATTCAAATATTAACAAAACGTGTTCTAGTTTAAACATAGCAGGGTGAACATGCTTCATTTTGCTGCATTTTTATTATTTTCCAAAATGGAAATACATATATTTATATGAGTCTTTCCCCCTACAGTTACAAAGCCAAGCTCTTACCTCAGAAAGCATGCTGAGGTGCAATTTCATGAGAAAAATCACACACAGTGCCAGAGTAGTTACCATCTATAACCTACAATTATGGTTGGCCTTATGTCATATTGTCCCAAAAGTCTTCATGGAAGGAATCTGGTTTCTATGGGAATGCTTCTACATACAGTCACGACAAATATAAACGTATTACTGCACTACAAACTGAAAACACAAGATGTCACAGACAGAAAGATGATTTTTAACGCTGATCACTTTGCTCATTTAAACCATGTACAGTTAAATTCAATGACAGTGATTATCCCGTCACATTGAAAACTGTCATGAGAACGGGATGGATCCAACTGAAGGTTAACAGCTCTCAAAGGTAATTTGTTAGAAGGAAGAAAAATGTCTAAATAAAAACATTAGCAACTTTGAAAAAGAACCATAGAGCTAAATGGATAGGTCATATCATTAAAAACAGGAGCCAGAGGCTTAAACCTGAGAAGGTTCTGCATACAACCCCAGCATACACATAAAAAAGAAATGCTCGTTTGCATTTTGTTTTGCCAGAATAATAAAAACCATGACAACATATGCTTCATTTAAACAATAAATGCCAGCGGAAATGATTGATTTCATCCCCCATCTTCAACAATGAATGTCTGTAGAAACTCCCCTAACTAATGAGGTATATATTTTGCCACAGACATAAACAATTAAATAACTAAAATGTCATAAGAAATGAAAATCTATTGTTTGTTTTACGTCACCTTTATAGACAGAATTGTATGCCTTGAGTCACTGATGTTTAAGTGAATTACACAATTTTATTAACTGACCTTTTTAGTACTATTAAGTCAGTACTACTAACACTCACTAAAAGCATGTTTTAGTCCTGGTCACATTAAAACTTGAACAAAAAAGCTTAAATCATGTCATCTAGACAAGTTTATTTAAGGGAGAAATGTTTCATCTTCCACCCAGAAGACTTTGTCAGTCTGCGGCCTGCCAAACAGCCCTATCCCATAATGTGAAAAAACAGGTTTTTGTATGCAGATTAAAGCCAGACAACTAGAGTGTGAATCCAACAGAAATGATATTTATTGAGTTGCAGTTGCAGGACTGAGTCTGGGTAAAGCTGCAAGTACACGTCTACACAGGCAAGAGAGGAGAGAGTGACCTGTCAACGTCCTCACTGATGATGTCACTGGCTCAAGTGCAGAGCAGCTGCGGAGGAGCACTGCGATAATGTAGAATGTGGGGGGGAAAATCCAGGAGCGGGGTCCAAGAGACGAAGCAGGGGGTCATACACATGGAGATCAGAAGTCCAGATACAAAAAAACAAAAAATGTAGTCCATGAGGTGTAGTAGTATAGCAGGAGCAGGAAGTCGTTATCATGGGCAGAAGGAGTCATCCAAATCAGGCAATGGGAAGGCAAAACGAACAATCCAGGAAACAGACGTGAGGTCGTAATCCAGAGAGCAAGTCATGAACATCACGCGTGAAACAGGAACAAAAAAGTGCTTGCTATAACAGGGACCATGAAAGGTTTAATAATCCTGCAGAGTGTGCATGGAGTTTATAAAGGGCAGACAACAGGTGAGCGGCATGAGGGCTGATTGTGGTGCATAAGCTGAGGGGGTGTGGTGACGGTTGACAGGAGCACAGAGACGTGACACATGGCAGGAGCAGGGAAAAAAAACATGATGACAGAGGAGCAGTAACCTGACATGAGGGGCTGTGAGCAAGACAGGGAACAGAGGACGTGAACATGGTATGAAGGGGCAGAGACGTGAGCAGAGGGGGGCAAGCAGAAACCGCTGATCATAACACACAAGTGTAAAATGGTAAATGGATTGCACTTATATAGTGCTTTTCGATCTTATCGAGACAGTCCAAGCGCTTTATACTGCAATCTGTGCCCTCATTTACCCATTCATACAGCACTCTACAAAGACTAATCAGTGCGATCGCATTTGTTTAACAGATGGGACACACATGAGAGGCAATGAGGGGTTCAGTGTGCTGGTGGAATTGAACCCCCAACTCTTGCATTGGAGGATGACTGTTCTAACCACTCAGCCACAGCCACCCCAAGTGTAAAAACCTCGAGTACAGTAGTTTGCATATAGGTATGATAAAATAAAGTCCACCCTCTGTCTAAAGTGTTTCACATATCAAGAGGTGAAAATGATCTGGTCTTTACCAGGTTCCATAACGATTTGAACATGATGTTGATTTAAATCTAACTTCAAGAGTACTTTAACACACAACAGATTCCACTCTGTCATTATTAAGTAAATAATAATGAAGTCGCGTGTAGAAAATGTAAGTCTATCCTGGCTGCTTGCAGAAGATTTATCAGGCAAAGTAACCGCCAAGGGTTCATCCCCAAATGTTTCCGTTTAGCTGATCAGCAGCAAATGTGATATTGTAGAAAAGCACGAGTTTTGGTAGTTTTGTTGTTGTGATGCATACAGATGTGTGTTAAACCTATGCCAAAGAAGAAAGACAACAACAATGACAGAGAAGCTACTGTTGAAGCCAATTGAACTGAGAAGGGTTACAAGACAATTTATGGATGTAGTCTATCATTTTACAATGAGAAAATTATTCACAAGTGGAAAACATTTAAGACAGCTGCCAATATTTCCATGAACGATTATTCTAGCAAATTCACCCAAAGGTCTGAACATGCAATCGTCAGAGAAAAAAACTAAACAAAAAAACGAGAGGTCTGTCTCAAACTCTACAGTCCTCCCAAAACCTGTTAAATGTTAAAGATTATGGCATTCCAATTAGAATAATTAATAAATGAGTAAGTTTTGTTTTGTTGGGTAGGAGAAAAAAAAACTCTCCAAAAGGAACAAGGAAGCATGACATGGGTTTGCAAAGTTTCATCTCAATAAACCACAAGACTTTTGGAACATTGGCCCTCATGCACGAAAATGTTCGTATTTTTATCCTAAATTTCTCCTACTTTTGTT
The DNA here is from genome assembly GCA_038048925.1 of Garcialebias charrua. Taxonomy (NCBI): domain Eukaryota; kingdom Metazoa; phylum Chordata; class Actinopteri; order Cyprinodontiformes; family Rivulidae; genus Garcialebias; species Garcialebias charrua. The sequence continues at coordinate 6,211 of JBBPBX010050742.1, forward strand.
CGTACGAAGCGTTCGTACGAACATGCCACGTCAGATCCAACAAAGTCTTCTATCGTCAGGAAATGTGTGTATATGAGCTGTGTAAATAATGATGAATCCCACCTGTTCTATTCACCTGCTCGTGCACGCGGGAGGTTATTTACATAATTCCCACCCCTCAAAACACCATATAAGGATATAGTTTCCTGCCACCGCGAGCAGGAAGTGTCCATTCATTCCGGCTTTTATGCGTCAGAAAACACACAAACGCGTTTGGCGAATTAAAATTGACTCGCCTTTGATCATAGTGTCAGCCCCGGATCTGAGCGCAGACCCACACAGAATACAGATGACATCAGTGAGCGCCCACAGTCAACAGGCAGTTTATATTAAAAATGACATGAGACAACTGTATAAGCTGGTTTCGCTTTTTTCTCCCCTGTCTCTGCAGCGGCGCTGTGTATGTGTGTGTGTGTGTGTGTGTGTGTGTGTGTGTGTGTGTGTGTGCCGACAGTGGCACGGGGTGGCACGACAGTGGCGCGGGGTGGGGGGGCCGTGCCGACAGTGGCGCGTGGCGTGGTGGCGCGGGGCGCGTTGCGTGGCACACGGTGGTCGACATGAGTGGCGCGGGGGCGCGTTGCGTGGCACACGGTGGTCGACATGAGTTGCGCGGGGTGGGGGCGCGTGGCGTGGTTGCGCGGGCGCGTTGCGTGGCACACGGTGGTCGACATGAGTTGCGCGGGGTGGGGGCGCGTGGCGTGGTTGCGCGGGCGCGTTGCGTGGCACACGGTGGTCGACATGAGTTGCGCGGGGTGGGGGCGCGTGGCGTGGTTGCGCGGGCGCGTTGCGTGGCACACGGTGGTCGACATGAGTTGCGCGGGGTGGGGGCGCGTGGCGTGGTTGCGCGGGCGCGTTGCGTGGCACACGGTGGTCGACATGAGTTGCGCGGGGTGGGGGCGCGTGGCGTGGTTGCGCGGGCGCGTTGCGTGGCACACGGTGGTCGACATGAGTTGCGCGGGGTGGGGGCGCGTGGCGTGGTTGCGCGGGCGCGTTGCGTGGCACACGGTGGTCGACATGAGTGGCGCGGGGTGGGGGCGCGTGGCGTGGTTGCGCGGGCGCGTTGCGTGGCACACGGTGGTCGACATGAGTGGCGCGGGGTGGGGGCGCGTGGCGTGGTTGCGCGGGCGCGTTGCGTGGCACACGGTGGTCGACATGAGTGGCGCGGGGTGGGGGCGCGTGGCGTGGTTGCGCGGGCGCGTTGCGTGGCACACGGTGGTCGACATGAGTGGCGCGGGGTGGGGGCGCGTGGCGTGGTTGCGCGGGCGCGTTGCGTGGCACACGGTGGTCGACATGAGTGGCGCGGGGTGGGGGCGCGTGGCGTGGTTGCGCGGGCGCGTTGCGTGGCACACGGTGGTCGACATGAGTGGCGCGGGGTGGGGGCGCGTGGCGTGGTTGCGCGGGCGCGTTGCGTGGCACACGGTGGTCGACATGAGTGGCGCGGGGTGGGGGCGCGTGGCGTGGTTGCGCGGGCGCGTTGCGTGGCACACGGTGGTCGACATGAGTGGCGCGGGGGGGCGCGTGGCGTGGTTGCGCGGGGCGCGTTGCGTGGCACACGGTGGTCGACATGAGTGGCGCGGGGGGCCACGCGCGGGTGGCGCAAGGTGGTGGACGTGGGGGGGGGGTGTTGAAGCCGCTTTAATTAAACCAATATGTGTGGTTGCATTTAATTGTTTTTAAACTCAAAATATTTTCTAAATAACGAAATATAAAGTTATTAGTGGAGAAAAGGCCGTCTGGATGACAGCAGACCGACTCCTCGTAAAATATACGACAGGTCGGGACCACACGTAAATTTTGTTCGTATCTGAAAAAAATCCTAGGATACGAAAACATTGTTGAATGCCACAAATGATCCTAAATCACTCGTACGCACAGTTTGAGAACAAATCTGTGCGTACGAACGGTTCGTGCATGAGGGCCAATGTCCGTTGAACAGATGCCATCAAAGTAAAGAGATCTGTGAAATTAGAATTGTCTTTTATATTTGTGAACCTTTTACATAACCCCTGCACATTTCAACATTAGCAAAAAGACTGGTCCAGGGTCTTTTTGTTCACTTGCAATGACAAAAGCTAACCGTCTGCCGAGATGTATTGCCTCAAATTACGTCCCGAGTTTTCCCCCCTCCACTTCTGTTGCTGCTGGCACTTTGGGAGGAAAGTGATAGCGAGTGGTGAAAAAGCAAAGTGGCTGAGCTTTATGACCTATTGCCTTGTCTGCCATCTGCGGGGATCAATTAGTCTTCCTTCTGTAATGGCCGAGAGCAGAAAACACTCAAAACATATACTTTCTCTGGAGTAATAACTAGCTTCTAGTGTCTAGGCAGCAGTGCATTGGTGCTCTGTTTGTCAGATTGCGACTCATAATACATGTGTCAGACACATTGTTCACAAATGCAAGAACATCACATTTGTCCCAACAGTGAAAAAAGCCCAATTATAAAGCTTTCGGCTTTTACTCGGCTATAATTCACCAAAGCTACAGTTCTCCAACACATAACATATGTTCCCGGCTGTTGTTTCTGTACGGCTGTGATTGACTTCAGGAAGAATGGAGTGGAGGCTGTGGAGCTGACACCATCAAAGCACCGTATTTATTGTATTGCACCCAAGAGGTAAACAGCATACGTTTTGTCTTTTTCCACGCTATATGTTGTCACAGAGCAACACAAAGTCCATCTTCTGAGCTAATCAATGCCTTTTCTTCTGGCAGCCTCGGGGCTTTCTGGCAAAGGCCAGGGAGAGAAAAACGTTTGTTTACCATGAAAAATTGAAGAAAAAAAACCTGCTGCCTTTTTTTTTTTTTTTACCTTGGGGCCAAATGCGGACAGAACCATTTTCTCTTTTTACCAATTTTCTCTCCCTCTTGTGACAACTTGTTGCCGCCATCAGGAGGACAAATGTTAATTGAGAGCGACACTTGGATATGTTCGTTTTAAAAAGGGTCGTTGCACTCGTGAGTAGGATAACTTTATCCACCTTTGAATGTGTTTTTGGTCTACAGACCATTTTGGGGAGGATGTTGAAAGAAAGTACGAAGTAAAATGTACCCAGCTCCTTTATGCTAATTATATTTAAGGGGGTTCAAAATACGTTTTGTGTTTTCTTACAAAACACATTTTGCTTGGTAACTTGCTCCGTTTTCTGTACATACATGAGGATACACTGGTAGTGGATCACTCTCCGCTACTAACACACAACTTTTAGCTGAATATCTATAAAACTGAGTTGCGCCATTTTTTCATGGCTCCCACACTTATTAAGCATTAGCATTTTGTTACATAAAGGAGTTTATCATTGGCTCTTCTATTCCCCAAGGCATCCTTTGTTTCACCATCATTCATTCGTCAGAAATCCAAGCCTAAGAAGTCCTAACCTTCATGTCTTGTCTGTAGAGGCAGTCAAATATGACATATTTGATTTCCAGACTTCTGCTGTTACGTAAGGACATAAAACTGATACAAAATTCACATACATACAATACCACCATGTAAACGCTCAGAGTGCACTTAAGACTTCTACAGCAGTTGGCCCTGCACTATTCATTATACAGCTAAAAGGGTTTCTATGCCAGCATGGCCCACACAAGCACTCAAATGTACTGCCACAAAAACACAGATCCCTGGAACCTCCCCAGACGTGAAGCAGGTAGATGACAGGTGGGCATTATAACAAAATAGTAAATATGAACATCGGTGCTTCTAAAACATCGATCTTTTCTGTTACTTTGACTAGGATGCTTCATACTACTGATTTCTTCCAGGAGAACGAAATTCATTTTGTAATTAAAACATCATTACATAAAGAGATAACAAATTCCATTTGTCAACTCTAAAGTATGTGGTTTCTGTTGTTTTAATAGACTAAGTTAGATTCAGTATGTGTGAGCCATAAAGTAGTAATTCCCTTAAAGGTCCACTGACATCATCCTTCTACTTTGCAGCAAATGTTACACCAGTGACGTGCGGTGAGGTTCATGGCTGGTGAGGCACTGTGCAGTTTTTTTTCATATGTATAATAAAAAACAGACAAAAAAATGTTCTCCACGTTTTGGCTTCTGTCTGCCATAGCTTCTTCAGTGCTTTGGATACTTTGGGTAGCGTTATTTTCTTCTTTTATAATACATGAACCCTACAGAGTAGTTTATTCGCCATTTGATTGGCAGCAGTTAACGGGTTGTGTTTAAAATCTCATATCAGCAATCTTTACACATACAAACTGTAGCACACAAAAAAGCACATTTAATTTGGAGAAAAAATATTTTAGTGTTACCTTTACTTATAAATTAAATTAAAATATAACAAAATCTATTTTATTTTACAGAAAAGAGCTGTGAGAATTATTACAAGAAAGCCTTACTGTCATCCATCTAATATATTATTTAAACAACTCAAAGTACTGAAGTTTTATGATTTGGTGAACTATAATATTTTGTTAGTAATAGAACCCTCAAATGTTCAAATGTATTTTGTTAAGAGAGAAAGCTGCTTAAGGGAAGTGAAATTTTTGCAAAGCCAAGGTATAGAACTAGTTTGATACAGGGAGTTGAATTGTGGAATGGTTTGGGAAATGATGTTAAAGATGTAAACTCTGTGCTTATGTTTAAAAAAATGATCAAAAATAAATTGTTAAAATACTAAAACTTTTAGCTAAGTGTTTAATGTTCTAGATATTTGTAGATTGTGAAAAGTTACTCTTTTTGCTCTGTTACTTATAGATAATTATTGTTTTAATGGATTGTTTGAACTTGTTTTGTTTTTGAAAAAAGGGGCAGATAAAATAAGATTTCTTCGTATTCTTTCATATAATATGTGATATGTTTTTTTATTTTTCTTCTGGTTTTTAATGTAAAATGAATAAATAAAAATATATAAATAAATGAAGTCCATGAGCCACTCCTTCTGAACAAAGATGACTTTTTTCTACAAGTCTTCCTTGTCGGCTCTCAGTGTTAAAAAGTCTCTCTGCCTCGATGGAGATCATTGCCAGAGAAAGCCTTCCTTGATCAGAAATGTAATCAGGAGAAAAAAATAACGGAATCACTGCACTTTCCTTAACGCTGTCACTTCCTCCTGCACAGCTCCGAGGCTCAACCTGAGCTCAGTAGCCCCGCCTCCATCATGTGAAACTGGGACCTTCACAGCCGTCTGATCGCTCAGCGCACACATACAGTTTTAAACAAAAACACTACACATTATATTCACCAGCCAAACTATAGAAATGTAGTTTATATAGAAAAAGTATTTGGACATTTTAATAGTGACATAAAAGAGGCAGGAAATACGAACGAACTGCAGCTCAGCCGAGTGATTGCACAATCGTGAAGCCGACAAGCAGGTGCCTCCCGCTTGTCTGCACATCTCTTCTCTTCTCAGTAATGTATTTGAACGTCGCTAAATAAAAAAATCGGTGATTTTAAATAAAAAATAACTTAAAACTGGTTTAGTTTTTAGTAAAATAAGCTTATAGTACAAATCAAAGGATAAATACAATAATTACATTTATTTTTTCAATGTACATTTTTTTCTTTCCATGATGACAGGGGAGGCATGGCCTCACTTGCATCCCCTGACCGCATGTCACTGTGTTACAAGATATATATCTTGTAACATTCAACTATGTTCGTTTTTGGAAAAAAAAAAAAAAGTTTAATTAATGAAAATCCATTCCAAAATGAGTTTGAACTTCGCGCTGTGTTTCGTCACGGTAAATCCGGAAATTTCCGCATACGTCATCTGTGACGTAGCGTCCAAAGTCTGCTCGAACGCACATTGAATAATGGCGGAGAATACAGTATAGGCACCGACGAATTTAGCAATTTAAAAGTTGAGATTTTATGGATTTGTCTTCAGTTTGTGAATCAGAAGTTATTTCGAGTGATCAACAAGAAACAGCAGGTTATAATTTTGTTCCTACTGCCACTGTTTTTATTAGAGCTTTCACGTTCAGCAAGTGAGCAGGACTGTGAGTTTGCAGCAGCAAGTTTTAGAGGGTGAAGGGATCATTCTTCCACATCAGTTTAAACTCATTTTGGAAGGGATTTTCATTAATTAAACATTATTTTTGCAAAAACGAACATAGTTGAATGTTACAAGATATATATCTTGTAACATTTGATGCAAAGTAGAAAGATGATGTCAGTAAAGGACCAATCATTTTGAGTTAAACTGAACTAAGCATACTGTATTTTTAGATTCCTGGTATTTTAAGCTACATTTTGATACTTCAATCATCCTGATATATTCACAAGCAGTTCCATAGGTATGGTTTGAGTTGTTTTGCTGTTTGGGAAAACCCCTGTCAGTTTGAATCAGTCTGAATTTCTTTTTTTAGTGTATTCTAATGAGGTTTCTGGATGTCATTTGAAAGAGTAACCCTCAAAGCACATTTAAATACTGTATCGGGATTTCACAGCTGTTAATGGAAATGGAGTTGCTACTACAGAGGAAGGACCAAAGATGTGAGGCTTTTCTGCTCTAAATCATTGTTAGTTGTTGGCACTTCTCAGAATAGTGCTTCAAAACATTCTTTAGCAATACATGTTTTAAGGTTTCCTTCAATAAACCCTTGGATAATGTAGTTATTAAAATTATTTGGACAAAATCCAAAATGCTGCGAATTTTTAAACCAATCCACTGCGACTTAATCCTTGGTTAGTGACGAGTCACAGTTACATGGTTGAGATAAACAAAAGTAGAAAGTTATGGTATGAGACAAACATTTTACTTCCTCTGTGTCAGAGTTCCAGTTACAATATGTGGATGCTGCCACCAATGAACAATTGGCTGCGTATGTATAAAATGTCAAATCACAACTTACAACTTTATACTGGGATCATGATCATTCTGGTCCGATTAGGATTAGCCACATTTTTATTTCTCAGCCATGTTTTAAGTAAAGCTTGCCTTCTGTACGCTTACCTAATTTATTTGATCATTTACGTGATAACTTCATTATGTGTGCAGTCAAATACAACCATTACTGGATGTTTTTGGACAATGGCTGAAAGCAATGCAAGTAAAAAATTAAAGACTTTGAGACAACATATAAATTTATGGACAGTTTGTCAGAGTTATACTAAAATGGTAAAACGATAGGGGAATTGATTAGTTTTCATGTATAAAAGCAACTTTGGTCTAAAAATCCACAAACACAATTTAAGGTGTATAGAACAATCTAAAATCTCACTCATAAAAAGGATTTTCTTTTCTTCATTATTGGTTCTTTTAACACAAGACTACTACAGCTTGAATCTTTTTTAAATTACCCTAAAATGTGTCAAAAAAATCTGTATCAGCTCAAGAATATATGGTTAAACTTCATAAGAAAACATAAGAAAACATTTTTTAGTACCATTACACCAATACGACAGACGTTAACTCATAACTTGTATGTTCAGTGAAAAGGAATGATTGTTTAGAAGCGGGAAACAACTGGTTGGAAGATATTTTATTTTCTGCTACAAGATAAATTTATCAAAGAGCCTAAAGGGCAGGAATAATGTTAGATGTTATCACTCTTTGGGCTGAGAAACATCACCTCTGTTTAGAGAAAAGTCAGATTTAGCTGGAAAAGCCAGGGATGTTTCATCTCTTGGCCTCGGTGGTTTATAAGGTGACCGGTTTTATTACACAACGTTGTTTCTACATTATCTCCATAATCAATAGCTCTGATGATAATCGTATGGTGTGGCTTTTTCACCAAAGTTATGCAGCAGTAAAAGAAGGCAAAGGGGAAACTAACTCTGAAAGAACATTTGTACTGAAATACTTTGACTAAATGAGAATGTCAGTGCAATTTATTAGCGCAGCTGCAGCCTCAATCACGGAAACAAATGGGGAAGTCTTAATCTGTATGCCATTATTTTGACAACAGTCATTTGTAGAGAAATCAGCAATGAGCACATTTTAGGATTCCAAAGGCATTTGGCATTGTAAATGAGTTTAGGATATTTAGATGGATCTTGCATTAAAAAACACAATAAATCCCATTCTTTGCAGGCAGTCTGAGCAAATAGATTTTTTAATCACATACGTTATTTGCTGATGTAAATCTGGATTTATATTTATCTGAGAAATTAATGAAAACCAATGCCAGATGACTAATTATTTTCCAAAATGCACAATATTTCCTAATCAGTCTTAGCTTTTACTGTCAAAACCATTAGAAGTTATGAAAAGAAAACAGCTTCAGTCTCGTTTCAAAATGAGGTGACCAATGAGGCCTCCTAACCTCTGGTCAAAGTTATTTGCCCATTGCTTTTATTCTCCATCTTAGCTGGAACAGAGTCTCTCTTTTTATCTCGCATTTGCTGAGAAATCTAGACAGGGCTATTGCATTTCTTCTCCTGGGTCCCCCATAATATGAGAAATTACTATTTCAATTTTCCACCACAGCAAAAACACAGCCTTTTTTGTGATGATAAGGCAGGAACAGTTGAAAAATAAGATGGATTTGGTAAAACAGTCAATGTTGGCATCACAGATTGAGAAGAACTATTGGTTTTAAAGGTTCATAAAAAGAAAATATGGTGATAAAAAGCTGTTGAAGGTGAGATGAGGAAGTGGTTTCTAAGTTAGAAACCACAACAAGAATAGAGCTGCTTGTTTTGGCATGACTCCACTGTCACTGGTGTGTTGAAAAGGTTAATTACTGAAAGGAAATCTAAAATTATAAAACACAAATAGAAACAAAATAAAATTTTAAATAAACTTTAGCAATGCTTTAACCATATAGAACTGCTATCACAGAAAAGACATACAGGAACGTTTTGTTGTTGTAGCACTGGTATGCAGATTAAATTATTCATCTTGGGGTTAATAAAAGGGTGTGCTCTAAATGGGCAGAGATTTGTGGGTACAAAGAGACCTGTGGCATAGTTTATTTGAATAGCCACATTTTGTTAACTTTTCCCTATTTTGGTCTTTTAGATAGGTTTTTGGTTGTATTTGTATTTGTTTCTACTTCTTGCTACTTCGCTACATCTGGCTCATTCATTTTTCTGCATTTTGATAGCGTTTAGCTATTTCTAGCTCTTAGCTAGCTTTTTGGTGATTTTGCTAGGGTTTCAACATACTGTACAGTATTTGGACGTTAGCTAGCAGTTTCCTGCTTTATAATAATAATAATAATAATTAATTCAATTTATAACGCACTTTTCATTAATGAAAATCTCAAAGTGCTACAAAGTGCAACAGAATTAAATGTCAATAAAACAAGTAATAAAACAAGTAAAATCAATAACAGTATCAACTAAGATCAAAAGTAGAATCATGAGGAGGTAGAGTATGCTCGGTTGAAAAGAAAGGTCTTCAAGCCGCTCTTAAAGTCAACCACAGACTGTGGGGCTCTCAGACAGTCAGGAAGAGAGTTCCACAGGCGGGGGGCAGCCACACTGAAAGCCCGGTCTCCCATGGTCCTTAATTTGGTTCTCGGAATGTGAAGGAGATTACTGTTCTGTGACCGCAGCGACCGGGTGGATGAGTATGGAATAAGAATATCCTTCAGATAATCTGGTGAAGTTCCGTGTAAGCATTGATGTGTAATGAGAGCAGTTTTGTACTGAATTCTGTAGGCGACAGGAAGCCAATGAAGGTTATGGAGAATGGGCGTAATATGTTCAAATTTACGAACTCTCAACAAGATCCTTGCTGCACTGTTTTGAATATATTGAAGTTTCTGAAGGTTTTTGCCAGGGATTCCAATAAACAGGGAGTTGCAGTAGTCGAGCCTGGAGGAGACAAAAGCATGGACGAGCTTCTCAGCATCGGAAAAAGTTAGGGATGGGCGAAGTCTGGAGATGTTTCGAAGATGGAAGAAGCAAGTTTTAAACAGGAAGCTTAATGTGATTTTCGAATGTAAGATGAGAGTCCATTTTTATTCCAAGATTTGTAACTGTCAGGTTCTGTCCATGTCTGTTTTCTTTAGGCTCTGTTTCTTTATGTTATTTTGTGTTCCCCTCCTGCCATACTTTGTTATTCTGAGCTTTGTTTACTGGTTTCTTTGTATCTCATTCAGTCTCTGTCATTTCCCACTCCTCAGTCTGTCTCTCTGTGCTCAGGCCTTCAGCATTAATCATTCACAGCTGGTCCTCATTCTAATCACCCCAGGTGTTCCTCACTGTCTCGTTTGTGTCAGTATATAAACTCTGTGTATTCACTCCTTGAGCACCGGGGCTTTGTCTTTCCACGGTGTATGATCTGCTCATCTCCTCTCCTCTCAGTAATGCCTCTTACCCACCGCACAACTGCAAACGCTCCTGCCGTCCCCTTTTGGCCGCTGGTCACGGTTCCACTGAACCACTGAACACCGTCTGATGACGTACACTAGGGGGTAGCAGAGGGAGGGGTCTCTGGCTTGTTTTCCGGGTTCAGTTGTTGTTTTAACTGCACCTCCGACGGTCTTCGATGAGATTAAAACTTTTTTTTATGTTTGGGGTGATCTACACTGGAGAGTACAGCAGCCTGTCAGCAGCAACTGTAAAAATGCCACGTTTCTTACCGGAGTTTGGGTCCAATTCCTGGAGGCTCGATCCGGTGAGTTTAAAAAGTCCGAAAAAAGTCCCGTTGTGGTTGTGTAATCAGATAGCGAGGCTCTCCCGACTGTTTGCCGGATGCGTCGAGCCGCCAGAGATCAACATTTGGGACGTCTGCGGCTCGACGGCGACGCGCGCGTGCGTGTGCAGGCTGCCGTCGCGCCGCTTCGATCACTCGAATCTCGCCGCTTCCTTGTTCCCCGTGACTCCACGCGTCTCCTCCATAGACTTTGAATGTAAACCGGTGTTATCCGGCCGCTTCGGCCGCCCGACGCCGGGGGCGGTGGGTAGGAGGCATGAGTGTTTTTGTTCCATCAGCATTATTATTTTTGTTAAATAAATCATTATTCATTTTACATTCGTGAGCCAGTCTGTTTTTCTGCACGTGGGTTCAAACATTAAGCAGCAGATCATGACAGAAAGCCCCGGTCATCAGAAAGAGCCCAGCAGAAAAATAGATATTTTTGAATGGCTCGCCCGTGAGGCAGACAAAACTGCTCAGAGGGACAAGGAGAAACAGGAACTGATGGAGGAGCCTGTGATCCGGTGGGGGGCGTTTCGGACTGAACCCGTCCGGAGACGAGGTCACCACAGCCCGGAGGTGGAGATCCTACCATCACCTCTTCTTGTGGAGGAAGAGGAAATGAGGTCTCAGTTCTGGGGGAGCCGCCTGGCTTTTAAGCCAGCTTCTTCCTCCACCCCGCCGGCTTATTGCTCGTCACATCTGCTGCTGTGGTCAGACGATGACGCTGAGCTGGAGGAGGAACTCTGGGGTGCGCCCGTCTTCAGCTCACACCACCAACGCAGCAGGAAGAGGCGGCAAAGAAGAGGCAAGACCACCGACTCTCAGCTTCATCCCTCTCCACCTCACCTCGCCGCTGCACCCCGCTGTCCGTCTCCTCCTCGCTCGCCACCAGATGTACAGCCCAGCCCTCGCTTTCTGGAGGAGGGAGAGAGGGTGTCACAGGAGGAGCTGGAACGTTGGCAGGCAGCTTTTGTGGCAAAGTACTTGCCATCTCTGGTCCTTGGTGCTTCGGCTGCTGCAGACCTCGACGCTTCGGCTGCTGCAGACCTCGACGCTTCGGCTGCTGCAGACCTCGACGCTTCGGCTGCTGCAGACCTCGACGCTTCGGCTGCTGCAGACCTCGACGCTTCGGCTGCTGCAGACCTCGACGCTTCGGCTGCTGCAGACCTCGACGCTTCGGCTGCTGCAGACCTCGACGCTTCGGCTGCTGCAGACCTCGACGCTTCGGCTGCTGCAGACCTCGACGCTTCGGCTGCTGCAGACCTCGACGCTTCGGCTGCTGCAGACCTCGACGCTTCGGCTGCTGCAGACCTCGACGCTTCGGCTGCTGCAGACCTCGACGCTTCGGCTGTCCTGGGTCCAGACGCCGTCGCTTCGCCTGTCCTGGGTCCAGACGCCGTCTCTTCGCCTGTCCTGGGTCCAGACGCCGTCTCTTCGCCTGTCCTGGGTCCAGACGCCGTCTCTTCGCCTGTCCTGGGTCCAGACGCCGTCTCTTCGCCTGTCCTGGGTCCAGACGCCGTCTCTTCGCCTGTCCTGGGTCCAGACGCCGTCTCTTCGCCTGTCCTGGGTCCAGACGCCGTCTCTTCGCCTGTCCTGGGTCCAGACGCCGTCTCTTCGCCTGTCCTGGGTCCAGACGCCGTCTCTTCGCCTGTCCTGGGTCCAGACGCCGTCTCTTCGCCTGTCCTGGGTCCAGACGCCGTCTCCTCGCCTGTCCTGGGTCCAGACGCCGTCTCCTCGCCTGCAGTCTCGACGGTGGTCTCCTCGCCTGCAGTCTCGACGGTGGGTCCCGACGACGACTCAGAGGAGCCCGACAACGAGGGACGAGGGTCCTGACGACGAGGGTCCGGATGACGTCTCAGAGGAGCCCGACAACGAGGGTCCTGACGACGAGGGTCCGGATGACGTCTCAGAGGAGCCCGACAACGAGGGTCCTGACGACGAGGGTCCGGATGACGTCTCAGAGGAGCCCGACAACGAGGGTCCTGACGACGAGGGTCCGGATGACGTCTCAGAGGAGCCCGACAACGAGGGTCCTGACGACGAGGGTCCGGATGACGTCTCAGAGGAGCCCGACAACGAGGGTCCTGACGACGAGGGTCCGGATGACGTCACAGAGGAGCACGACAACGAGGGTCCTGACGACGAGGGTCCGGATGACGTCACAGAGGAGCACGACAACGAGGGTCCTGACGACGAGGGTCCGGATGACGTCACAGAGGTGCCCGACAACGTCTCATCGCCCGACGAAGTCTCAGAGGGTCCCTACGATGAGGGTCCCGACGAAGATGGTCCCCACGACGTCTCAGAGGGTCCTCACGACGAGGTTCCCGACGAAGAGGGTCCTCACGACGAGGGTTCCGACGAAGAGGGTCCTCACGACGAGGGTCTCGACGAAGCAGACGACGTCTCCGAGGGTCTCGACGACGTGGTCCTCAACGACGTCTCAGAGGGTCCTGACGACGGGGTCCTCAACGACGTCTCAGAGGGTCCTGACGACGGGGGTCCCAGCGCCGCAGACGCCTCGTCCTCGACAGAGGGTCCCAGCGCCACAGACGTCTTATCGCCTGCCTCGGCGCCCGACAACATCTCGGCGCCCAACGACGGGGGTCCTGGAGATGACGATGGCTGTGTTCCGGCCGACGTAGAAGGTGTTCCGGCCGACGTAGAAGGTGTTCCGGCCGACGTAGAAGGTGTTCCGGCCGACTGTGGTGTCCCAGCCATCCCTTTCCTTGGGGGTGTGTTTCTTGCTGGACGGTACTCAGGTCGCCCGCCTGACGTGCTGCCGCATTATGGACGGCCTCCTGGACGTCCTCCAGATCGGGCTGGTGGTGATGGGCGGCCTCCTGGACGTCCTCCAGATCGGGCTGGTGGTGATGGGCGATCTCCTGGGCGCCCCCCGGATCGGGCTGATGTTGGCCCGCCGTCCTGCCTGTTGCCTCCCTCCGCCCGCCCTTGTTCTTGTGGGGTCCGTCTTGGTGTCAGGTGCCACCCTTGAGGGGGGGGTTATGTCAGGTTCTGTCCCTGTCTGTTTTCTTTAGGCTCTGTTTCTTTATGTTATTTTGTGTTCCCCTCCTGCCATACTTTGTTATTCTGAGCTTTGTTTACTGGTTTCTGTGTATCTCATTCAGTCTCTGTCATTTCCCACTCCTCAGTCTGTCTCTCTGTGCTCAGGCCTTCAGCATTAATCATTCACAGCTGGTCCTCATTCTAATCACCCCAGGTGCTCCTCACTGTCTCGTTTGTGTCAGTATATAAACTCTGTGTATTCACTCCTTGAGCACCGGGGCTTTGTCTTTCCACGGTGTATGATCTGCTCATCTCCTCTCCTCTCAGTAAGTGTTTTTGTTCCATCAGCATTATTATTTTTGTTAAATAAATCATTATTCATTTTACATTCGTGAGCCAGTCTGTTTTTCTGCACGTGGGTTCAAACATTAAGCAGCAGATCATGACAGTAACATAGGTGGAGAGGGGGATGTCTTGTCCAGAAAAGGAAATTGTTGTTATAGTTGATGTTTGTACCTGGTGAGGGGTGCCAGTCAGTATGGCCTCAGTCTTGGAGCAGTTTAATTGAAGAAAGTTCTGATTCATCCATGCCCTAATTGCCTCCAGGCAGGTAGAGAGGGCAGTGAGTGAAGATGGAGATGACAAGGTGGAAGATGAGGATGCTAGCATTTCTCTACTTCTGAAACTAAGCTATCCTTTTATTGCTTTTGGCAAAGGTGGGCACAGACCGCTAGGGGAGCGCTAAATCGCTATTCCGCTTACAGTGGACCTAAACTTTTTGTCAGCGTTTTTGTGAATTGACTAACTTTTATAATTCATAAGCGGATTTCTGCTATTTTTATTTAAAATGCAGTACCGCTAATAACTAATTATCTATCAGTAAAAACCAATAAACTTATTTACAAGCTCATAATGCTGCTTGTTTTACCTTTTTCCCTACCGTAAACAGCAGAGAGGAGGAGGGTGTGAGGGTGAGGGAGGGTTGGAGGGGGGAGGGAGCAGAGGGGGGGATCTACCATGTAGGTAAATGCCTGGGGATCCCATCAGCATGAGGCCCCGGCCCCGCCGCGCCCCGGCCAGTCACCTAATTCCTAACATTGATCCTGCTTGTTAATCTACATTTAACATAAAAATAATTATAGTTACGATGAAAACAATCATTAAATAAGCAATTTAAAAAACGGTTGATTTCATTATCCCCCTACTAAAAATGGACTATTCCATCTCGACAGCTTCCGGGTTAGAGGTGAACTCAGAGGCTAATTCCGTGGCTAGCTGTTTGTGCTGGGTACTTGGACAAATCCTTAGAATACCCAGCTGTTTCAAGCCAAATTAACGCGGCCGGGGGATTCTATTTTGTGTTCTGTGTATACCACGCGACGGTGAGTCGTTATTTTCATGTATTTTTATTACTTTTCATTAAATCTGTTGAGTACCTATAGACGCTAACTGTCTGCCGGTTGGTTGTGGGTTACTAATGGAAATCCTTAGAAAACCCAGCTGTTTCAAGCCAAATTAACGTGGCCGAAGGATTTTATTGTGCGTTTTGTGTCGACCATTCGACGGCGAGTCGTTAGTTTTATGTATTTGGGTTACTTTCATCATGTATAAATGCCGTGGCGACACACCCGTGTATTTGAGATTTAAACGTGGTGTTGACCGATGCTGCCTTTTTGGGTGAGCAGGTACTCATCGATCTGTTCACCAAATATAACACACCCATCCCCTCCAGTGCAGCTGGAGATGAGCACAGAAGAACAGTCAGAGTAGCCTGAAGTTGAGGAAGGGCAGGGAATAAAACTGTTACACTAAGTGACTAAAAACATTTTTTTTCTATTTCTCATGTTTTATAATCAAAAAAGGCGTTCAATACAAGATCAACTGGACTTTATTTGTTGCAGAAAACGTTTCACCCTTTATCCAAAAGGCTTTTTCAATCCAGAATGGCAGCTGTAAGACTGAGAAGAAGTTTTATACTAATAAAACGCATAAAACTTCAGTCTCACAGCTGCCATTCTGAACGTTTTCTGCAACAAATAAAGTCCAGTTGATCTTGTATTGAACGCCTTTTTTGATTTTATCATGTCCTGGACGACTGAGAATTTTCACCAGCTTATGTTTTATAGGCATTTTGTTGTGTATATACTTTTTATATTTTTATATATTTGTTTAATCACATTGTGTTTATTTACTCATGGCCACCACAATTTTTGAGTAGATGTGTTTTTTCAGTAATACAGTAAAATAGTGTCTGGAAATGTTTTTTTATTTCTTCTTTATTTCTTTCCAAAGAAAATCAAGGTTTTCATGCATGCACATGACATGTGCACAGAAATTAACAAGCACAAATTCACAGCTTTTTCATTTTGTGGCTTAAAAATAAATCATTAAATAATAAACAATAAACTTTATTTGTATAGCACCTTCGTCATCTGTATACCCATAATGCATTGCAGGGCACTTCAGTTTTCCAGAAAACAGTTAAAAATAAGTTTATCGATGCATTTTTAATGAAAAATCTACAATAAACAAACAAAAAAAGGACAAAGAAGCAGTCGAAAAGCATTCCACACATTAAACAACTTTTAAAATTTTGGACCCTGAGTGAAAGTTGTATTTTAATAGATGACACCCGGAGCGAATCGCTGTTAAAAAGTAGGGCAAGGTGAGGTGTATATTAGTTTATACGCCTGTAGTTGGCAGTGTGGTGCAGATATTGCAAAACGTTGCTGGCTACAAATTGTTGAATATAAATAGCGGATTAGATTAGCTTCCCCTAATTTTGATAAGGCCTTTGTGCATTTGAAATTGTGGACCTAAAAAAATTAATAAGCGTTTTAGAAATTGTGGAACTAATTTTTTAATTAGCGGTGCCCAGCTTTGGCTTTTGGAGTATGCTGTATGTGGGAATCAGTCATTTTTGTGGCTCCTCAGATTGAAGCAATCATTTGGGTGAAGGATGAAATGTCTCAGCAAACAAAGAAATCATCCAGATGACCTGACTGAACATTGTTGAATGTTTATAAATCATTCACACTATTGAGATCCATTTTTCTTTTAAACGTTTTTCAGCACGTAACCGTTCCACATTTTTTGTGCTATTTCAACAATTCATATATCAAAATGTTTAGCTCATTCAGACCATACTTAACAGTAGGGGGTTCCCTTGACCATTCCAGCTATGACTTTTGGGGATTGTGCAATGTTTACTTTTCAAAATATTTAGCTTTTTCCTGCCATGTTTTTTTTAATGGAGTTTTCTTCAGATCCTTCAAAACTTTAGTGCTGTTTAAAACCTTTTACTGCTTGTTCCAGCTGATACTTTCAGCTTCTTTCTCCCAATTTCTGCTTTATTCAGCTATTTTTCTGTTCCATCTAGTTTCCTTCTAATTTCAACTTTTTTTTAAGCATACTTATGCTAATTTCAACGTTTTCATGAGAAGGTGCTGTTTATAAGACTGAGCTGAATACAGCTCCTCAGACTGAAGAAATCTTTCGGATGAAAGACGAAATATTTCTACAATTTTTTTGTTTTGTTATGTTTTGTTTTTTGAATGTCCAGAGGACCAGAATTAACTTTTTTGATTTTTTTTTTGCTTCGTTCAGCCTTTTTGTGCAAAATTCAGCTTTTTCTGATTTTTCAGCTACTTTTAAGGTATTGTCTGCTAATTATTGCCCTTTCTCTGCTATTGATTTTAAAGGTGGTGTGACATCATCTTACAAATTTGCATAAAATGATAGAAGATATATATCTTGTATCATTCAACTGTTTGTTTTTGCAAACAAAATAATAAATTAATGAAAATTCCTTTGAAATTGAGTTTAAAATTAAAAACCGCATTTCTCTTGGAAAAATCCGACTACACGCGAATGCAACATTTGTGACGTTGCGAGGAGAAGTCTTTAGAACGCCCCACAGGGGCGGCCGGCCAATAGGGGGCGCTCGGGCGCCGCTCCCCCACTGGAACTCCCACTGGAACTTCTAGACTTAAAAAAAAGAAATTATAAAATAAAAATAATTCGAAATATATATATATGATTATAGTTGTGCAGGATAAATATTTGATAGGTAATGATGAATTATACTGTACTGTATTCTTTGTTTCAAAAAATGTTTTCTGATTTGTGACGTAGGCTATTTCCGGTCCCCTGCGGGCGCATGACTCTTATCCGTAGACTCTCGTTATCAATCGCACATGCGCATTTATCCCACAACGCTGCAAAACAATGGAAAGTTGCTGGGCGCATATTTGAGCGCCCTGGACTACGTACAATGTCAGAGTCAGAGTCAGAGAGTCTTTATTGTCATTTGCACCGCATGTAGTACATGTGATGAAATGAGATTATGTACACAGGGTCCCAGTTACATCCAACAACAAAATGTAAGAGAAAAACAGTAATAACATCTAGGATATGAACTAAGAAAAACATCAACTAGAAATACACTAAGCCCTAGAGTAATAGAAAAACATCATTACAAACAGCAGCACGAACATGAGTCTTTATGAGCAGACCTGCTCATTACGTCGATCGCGATCGACCGGTCGATCGCGGAGGCATTACTGGTCGATCGCAGCGTGACATTATTATTATTTATTTTTTTTCCCACAGCGTGACATTAAAAAATTGTCAGCCAATGAAACATCCCGTTACTTGATTGACATGCAGGGCAACCAATCAGATGACAACTGAAAACATCCCGCCCCTTGATTGACATTCACGGCAACCAATCAGATGAGAGCTTTAGGTCACGCTCATGCAGCTTCTAAAAACAATGGCGCGAAGGTGGAAGTTGAACGCAGCAAAACATACTAAGCGAAAACAATCAGATTTCGGACTGTTCATGGAAAATACGACATCGACTTCCCACCGAAAAGCCAGCTGAGAAAGAGAAAGGTGGAGGAACTAAAATCCCTGTTCGGACAGCAGCAACTTCAAAAGCGAAACGCCGCCACCATCTTCCGGGTGAGTGACGCTGTGATGTTTCTCTGCACGCTTAAACATACTGGTTGGGAGCTGACGTGGCTTTATTATTAAAAT
>JBBPBX010050743.1:0-24853 GCA_038048925.1 Garcialebias charrua
AAAACGTGACTTGCACCAAACAAGATAGATTACAAAAAGGTAAACTTGTAAAAAAGAGAACATGAATAAGTTGCAAGCTGACAGGATGGATGGATGGGTGGATGGATGGAAGGGTGGATGGATGTAGAAGTCACAAGAAAAACAAAGATACAGAGGCATCTTAAAGAAATCATGATAATTATACAATAGATTTTTATTTATTCATTTATTTTTATAAATTTATTCCATTTTAAAATACAATGCCAAACAATCCCATAAATCACTCTCCAAGCCATTCCACAATCCAATTCCCTGGATTGAGGTGGACCGACCCTTCAAACAAGTTCTGTATACTGTATACAAATATCGCTGTCCCCTTAAGATTATAACAACTTTTGTCTTTTAACAAAATGTTTATTAAATGTTGGTGTTTTTGGTGTTGGTGAAACTTTTTACTTTTATACTACAGTACTATGAAAAACTATTATGCAAAAAAACTCAGGACAGTACTAAACTTTTATTATTTCATTTTATGCTTGTTTATTAATTGTTTAGTGTTTAAATGTTTACTGTTGCACCAAGGGACTGAGAGAGAAATGCAATTTCAATCCTGTGTATGTCCTGTACATATTGCAGTTCTGACAATAAAGTTGACTTTGACTTTGAAATGTAATATGTTATTCTGAGCCCTATACATAACTGATAAAATATTATAATCTACCTAATCATGGAACTTCAATAACTTCAGTTGATAAAATAATGTGCTTGATGGATGACATGGCAGTAATGTTTTCTAGTGATAATTCTTACAGCTCTTTTCTGTAAAACAAAAAGAGGCTTGTTTTACACGCTTTCCCCCAAACATCAATACAATGACTGTGTTATACAACTGCCTCATATACTATATACTATATATATACTTATATACCTATATACTGCCTTATCATTTATCACTGGCCTAACACTGTACATCATTACGTCATTTATCTTCATTTAGCTTTAGCACCATTTGTCACTTGCATTTATTGTGAATATTGTACTGTATTGTGTTTATTGGTGTGTGTGTACATATGTTTTTCTTCTATTTTTACTTCCTTTTATTGCACCTTTACGCCAAAGCAAGTTCCTAGTCAGTGAATTTTATTCTTTGACAATGGCAATAATAAACTGATTCTGAAAACAAATACAAAGCTTTATCATTTAACAATATCTATTTAGAGAGTCAGAGTCAGAGTCAGAGAGTCTTTATTGTCATTTGCACCGCATGTGGTACATGAGATGAAAACGAGATTATGTACACGAGGTCCCAGTTACATCCAACAACAAATGAAAGAGAAAAACAGTAATAACATCGAGAACTAACTAAGAAAAACATCAACTAGTAATACACTAAGCCTAATATAGTGGGAATAAACAGCAGCACGAACATGAGTTTGTATGAGCAGATGGTCACAGATGAACACAGATGAACACAGCAACAAGAAAACATATCAGCATCAGCATGATGTGATATTTTGCAGTGTTTATTTTAATTTTATTTTTATTTATTCATGAGTCTAACAGCCTCAGGGTAGAAGCTGTTCCTCAGTCTAGTGGTTCTACACTTGATGCTCCTCAACCTCCGTCCTGAGGGGAGTGGGGCAAAGAGTGAGTGTGCTGGATGAGTGAGGTCTTTCATGATACAGGTGGCTCTTTTCCTGCATCTGGAGGTGTAAATGTCTGTGATGGTGGGGAGACTGACTCCAACAGACTTCTGTGCAGCCTTCACCACTCTCTGCAGAGCTTTCCTCTCTTCAACTGTGCAGCCTCCATGCCACACGTTGATGCTGGAGCACAGGATGCTCTCCACTGCACACCTGTAGAAGGAGGTGAGAACTGGGCTGCTCAGACCAGCTCGTCTCAGCCGTCTGAGGAAGTAGAGTCTCTGATGACCTTTCTTGATCAGGCTGGTGGTGTTGTTGCTCCAGCTGAGGTTATCATTCATGTGTACACCCAAGTATTTGTAGCTGGAGACCACTTCCACTGCAGACCCACCTATTATCAGTGGGGCATGGGTGTGTTTGTTCCTTCTGAAGTCCACAATCATCTCCTTTGTCTTCTTCACATTCATGTGAAGATTATTCTCTTTGCACCAGCTCTCCAGGTGTTCCACCTCCTGTCTGTAGCTGGACTCATCATTGTTTGTGATGCATCCCACCACCGCTGTATCATCTGCAAACTTAACAATATGACAGCCTGGAAGTGTGGCTGTACAATCATATGTGAGCAGAGTGAACAGAAGGGGGCTCAGCACACATCCCTGAGGAGAGCCAGTGCTGAGGGTTATGGTGGAGGAGGAGAAGTTGTGGATCTTCACGGACTGTGGTCTGTCTGTTAAGAAGTCTAGTATCCAGTTACAAATAGAGGGGCTTAGTCCAAGTGTAGATAGTTTGTCTATCAGAGTTTGGGGGATCATGGTGTTGAAGGCAGATGTGAAGTCCACAAAGAGCAGACGCACGTATGAGTCTTTCTGATCCAGGTGGGTGAGAGCAGTGTGGACCACGGAAGAAATGGCGTCCTCTGTTGATCGGTTCTCA
This sequence comes from Garcialebias charrua, assembly GCA_038048925.1. Classification (NCBI taxonomy): domain Eukaryota; kingdom Metazoa; phylum Chordata; class Actinopteri; order Cyprinodontiformes; family Rivulidae; genus Garcialebias; species Garcialebias charrua. Next base: position 2,556 of record JBBPBX010050743.1, read on the forward strand.
CGGTATGCGTATTGATGAGGGTCCTCATTGATGTTGACGGTTGCCTTGATGTGGGACATGACCAGTTTCTCAAAACATTTAGCGACTATCGGGGTGAGGGCCACCGGTCTATAGTCATTCAGACCAGTCACTGTGGAGCTCTTTGGGACTGGGATGATGGTCGCGGTCTTCAGGCAGGTGGGAACTGACTCCAGTGCAAGTGAGGTGGTGAAGATGTCAGCCAGCACCTCACAGAGCTGGTCCGCACATTCCTTCAGAACTTTCCCTGGGATGTTGTCTGGTCCGGTTGCTTTATGAGGATTAATCTTTCTGAGACTGCCTCTCACTTCTGCTGCGGACACCCTGAGATGCTCTTCATCTGGTGATGAGGTGAGTCTGGTGCTAGCAGGTCTGTTTGGATCATCAAAACGTGCATAAAACTTATTGAGGGCATCAGGCAGAGATGGGTCCCTGGGGCATTGTTTGTTTTTGCCTTTGTAATCTGTTATGCATTTAATACCCTTCCACATGCTCCGTGGGTCTTGTGAGGTGAACTGTCCCTCGATCCTCTGTGCATACGTGGCCTTGGCCTTCTTAATGCCATCCTTCAGTTCATTCCTGCTCTTTCTCAGTTCCACTTTATCTCCTGACTTGAATGCAGTGTCTCTGGCTGCTAGCAAGGCGTGAACTTCTTTATTTAACCAGGGTTTCCGGTTCGGGTAGGATTTCACATATTTTTTTATGGATACATTTTCAGAGCATGTACTGATGTAACCCAGGACTGAGGAAGCGTACAGTTCCATGTCCACTGAACTACCATCAGTGGCTGCTTCTCTGAAAACAGACCAGTTTGTCCTCTCAAAACAGTCTCTCAACATGGGGGAACTATCTTGAGGCCAGATTGTTATTTCTCTTTGTTCCGGCTTTGAGCGCCTGAGTGGAGGGAGTTCTCTTGGGGCCAGAATCAGAGAGTCGTGATCGGAAGATCCGAGCGCTGGGCGTGTCTTCGCCGTGTATGCCCCCTTTACATTTGTGAAGACTTGGTCGAGTATTTTATCTCCTCTCGTAGCTGCGAAGACGTTCTTATTGAAGGCTGGGAGGGACACCTGGAGATCCACGTGATTGACGTCCCCGCAAACAATGAAAAGCCCCTCAGGATATTTACACTGCAGCGAGGTGAGTAAGTCATGAATCTCTCTCTGGGCGTCATTAGCATTAGCATCGGGTGCTATGTAAATAACGCTGATTACGATCACTGAATAGTCACGTGGCATATAATGCGGCCTACATCTTATTGTGATCAACTCCACGGCAGCTGAACAAGCTCTTTTTATCACAGCACAGTTCGTGCACCAATCTTTGTGTACGTAAATACAAACACCGCCACCTCGCGTTTTCCCCGTAGTCTCGATGCACCGGTCTGTTCTGAAAAAGAGCCGGTCGTCCAGCTCGTAAACAGAGTCAGGAGTGTCCTCAGAAATCCATGTTTCCGTAAGACAAAGCACGGAACATCTTCTCATCTCCTCCGACGTGGTTACCCTCAAACGAAGTAGATCCATCTTGTTGTCGAGTGAGCGAACGTTAGACAGGAAAAGAGCCGGCATCGGGGGTTTACCGGTTTTAGCGTCTTTCCGCATTCTCGTCATAATTCCTGCACGACAACCCCGCTTCTTTCCTCGTGAGCATCGCTTCCTTTTCTTTCCCCTGGAGTGCATCTGCTTCCAGAAGGACGTTTTTAGCAGGTCCAATCTTCCGAGTTCTGATTTGAGTTCGTTGCTGATTTCAGCTGTGCCCTGTGGTAAATCCGCTCCAATTCTTAACAGATCAGTTCGGCTGTAATTCACCCGCAAAACACGCGCAGAGTCAGGTACAAAAACACTTTTAAAATTACTAAAAACTAGAGATGATCCGGGAACTCGTGAAGCTGCAGCTGCACTGAGCGCGGCCATCTTGGATAGATGATATTTAACAATAGATCATGCAAATGTACACACTAAAGAAACTAGAAGTGACATTATTGATGAGGAATTAAAGGGTAAAATTGCTTTTAAAAAACTAACAACAAAAACAGACACTAAACTATCTTTCAATATTTCAATCCACCCATTTTCTTTTACTCGCTGTCTCCTTTCAGAGTCAGGGCAGCTGGTGCCTACTGTATCTCCAGCAGTCACTGTGTGAGAGGTGGGTTACACCACAGAAAGGGTACAACATCCATCACAGGGCCATCCAGCCTTCCATCCATCCATCCATTACCATTACCTGCTTCTTCCTTTTCAGGTCAGGGGTCACTGGTGCCCATATCGAGCAGTATGAGGTCAGCCGACAGGTCTCCAGTCCATCCCAGGGACACATAGAGACAAATGAGACAAACAACCATTCACTCTCTCACTCACACCTAGAAACAATTTACAGTTACAAGTTAATGCATGGTTTTGGTCTGTGGGAGGAAACTGGAGTAAGCAGAAAAAAAACTTAATGCGTGCAAAGGGAGAAAATGTAAACTTCACCCAGGAGGCAAACCTGTGACCTTCTTGATATAATGCAACAGCTGTAACCACTGCTTCACCATGCCACCTGTTTAGATGTTTAAAATGTTAGGATACATTTTTAAAAACAAGAACCTCATGATGAAAGATATATCACAAATTAACACAAAAACACATAAAAGCTTGGGCTCAAGAAACTATTTAAAAATATATTTTTATTTTATGTTGGCTGCTCCTTTCTTCAGGGGTCGCCACAGCAAACTAAGTCACACGAAGACTTGGCAATTATTTTTATACTGGATGTCCTTCCTGACACAACCACAGACCACCGAGCTACCACAGCGCTCTGTGTGGAGCAGAGAGCTGTCATAGGACACCTGGGAGAGCAGATGGTGGGGGTTAAGAGCCTTGCTCAAGGGCCCAGAGTCGAGAAATGAGAGTGGAGGCAGGCGTGGGTGTTTCACCTTTCCCACCCACATTTTGATGTTGTCGGTACCGGGAGTTGAACGGACGATCTTCTACAGGGCCCTCCTTCTCAAACCTCTGTGCAACATCTCCCTACTAAATTATTTAAAAACTATTTTAAAAATACATTCATGGCATAAAAATAAATATTTTATTTGTGGATGATTTACCTGAAAAAACGGGCAAATTTTTTCTATTAAAAATAATTTTAACTGCTTTCATTTGTCACAAAGTAGCCGGTCCTTTCATAGTTTTATGGAACATGGCTTCTAATTGTTGCTTGTGGGCTGAAAAGCACGTTTTTGCAAAACTGCAAACCAGAAATATTTTAATAAACTAATTCTTTGTAATAATACTTCAAATAATGCCATTTTTTTAGTACAATAAAAACGTTTTTACTGTACTGCATACAGTATATTTTTGTGAGAGTTTTGGCATTCTAGCACCAGAGGGCGCCAGACCTACACAACTGTGGACAATGGACACTGATGAGCTTTCCTGCGGCTGATGCTGAGATTACTTCGACGATGACATGATGTGGGAGTGGAAGGTAATGAAGAAGCAGACATTCTTGCAAAACAGGCATTAAAATAAAATATATATTATGAAATTCTAAAGATGAATGTAAAATGATAATAACTAATTATATTAAAGGGGACCACAGATGCAAATTTCACTTTTAAAATGGTTTTTTACTCTACTTTGGGTATTTACTTCTTTAAAAAACAGTCCTAGGGCCAAAGAAATGCACCCAGTGGTATATTTACTCAAAGTAGATTTATTTTTCAGGGATATAAATGTCTCGTTTTGAAATCCTGCGGTTTGTGACGTCACAAGCCGTAGGACAACCCACCCCCAACCTGAGTCCAGCCCCTCACCTAGCAACCCCTGGTTAGGCTCAACCCACTTCAGTATAAAAGACGTGATGGTTGTTTTTCATGATTTCATCTCATCTTTTGTTTAAATGTTCTTAATTTCATGTGTATAGCACTTTGTTGCAGCTGTGGTTGTTTTAAATGGCTTTATAAATAATAATAATAATTTGTCACATTTGTCATCTGTGTATGTTCCCATACTTGACAGACGAAATTGGTCTTCTGCATTTAACCCAACCACTACCAGGTGGTGCAGTGTAGTCGCGCCCGGGGAGCTGGGGAAATAGATGTGCACATAGACACCCCAGGATGGTGTGCCGTGGCCGGGGTTCGAACCTGGGTCCTTCGGATAACAAGTCCGATTCTCTGCCACTACACCATCTTGGCCCTATAAAGTATAATTGTTATTTTTACGTTTTATTTCAATTTTTAGCGTATTAGCGATCGCTCCCAACGCGCAACCGGCCGACATAAAACGAGCAGACCGCCGGCGAAGGGACCATCTGCGTGCGGGAGCTGCTGGCTTTTGAGGACCGTGGGTCTTGTCAGAGGTTGCATACGGATAAATTAACTGGAAACAATCGGTGAACTTTGTGTGTGTCTGGACTGGAGCAGCGATCGCTCCCAAAGCGCCGCATGCAACGAGCGAAGCTAAGCAGGCGGTGTGCCGGAGGAGGAAGAGCTATCATTAGCCTCGGATTCGGGTGGGCTAATGCTAAAAGGAGCAGCTAATGGCGGCGCGCGCAGACGGCTTTCGGTAAGTTATCTTAAGCTAGCACTAACAGTAAGTCAAATGAGTAATAAAAAAAGAGCTAATTTTAAAACAACAACAGATTAGAGATACTGGCTGTTACAGAGGGCGGAATTAATGTAAACAGATTTTTGAAGGGCGTGGCCTTCAAAGCTCATTATCATAAACCGGTCGTTTAGAACGGAAGTCAGAAAATGCATAACTAGAAAGGGGATATTTTATTATCTAAGAATTATTTTGTGCATTAAATTGAATGAACATGTTCTGGATAGCCCACAGACATGCCATAAAAATTTATAAAACCAATATGTGGTCTCCTTTAAGAAAATATGGCATGAAAACTGGGACATGAACACATAAGACACTTACAGAAAATAGGATATACAAGGAAAACAGGAAGAAATGGGGCAACTAGAATCAATAATTACTTGTATCTGAATAGGACATGTAGGTCTTAATAAATATCTTAAAGTAATTGGAAATAATTACTTTACACCCTCCTTCATGTTCGTGCTGCTGTTGATCGGCGAATTGTTTTTGTACTATTAGTGCTTAGCGTGTTTAGCATATTTCTTAGTTCATATCTTAGATTTTATTACTGTTTTTCTTACAATTTATACTTTTGTTGGATGTAACTGGGCCCATTTGTTCACAGTTTTGTTCCACCACATGTACCACATATGATGCAAATGACAATAAATAAATCTTGACCTTGACTTTGAACACATGCAACAGGACTTTGTGATAAATTTAATGTCCCTGAAATGGTACAGCATGTTTTTATGAAATGTTCTGGTTATGAATCAAAAAGAAGGTACTGTATTTCAGAATCAGAATCAGAATATCTTTATTGACATTGCACCAGGTAGCCTACAATGTGAACATGTACGCACAGTCATCCTGAAGGGGGACTGAGTGTGTGAAGCTGCAGCTGATTATCAGCGTGGCCATCGCATCCCTTATCAGAATGATAATCTTAGATATGAAAAAGGAGAAAACCATGAGTGGTATTACAAAAAAGATCTTTCACATCTTGACATGACATGAGACATCAAAAAACTCTACCAGCAAGCACATTCAAGACAAATTACATATGCATTTGAGGTCCAAGCGGTGAGATTTAGTCCATGAGCCTTTTTTCAGATCAGCCACAGTTCTGTTGATGTTTCCAGCAAGCGTTTCTGATGAGCGCTCACAGAGAGTTCTCCGGGGAGGGGGGAGGCGGGGTGCTATAGATGCAGCTGTTGTCCTTGGTTACTCATGACCCAGGAGAAATTTGATAATCAGCCCTTCCTCAAGGCTGTTTGGGGAGTCTATCCATCCATCCATCCATCCATCTTCTTCCGCTTATCCGGGGTCGGGTCGCGGGGGTAGCAGCCTAAGTAGGGAGGCCCAGACTTCCCTCTCCCCAGCCACTTGGAGCAGCTCCTCCGGGGGAATCCCAAGGCGTTCCCAGGCCAGCCGAGAAACATAGTCCCTCCAGCGTGTCCTGGGTCTTCCTCTGGGTCTCCTCCCGGTGGGACATGCCCGGAACACCTCACCAGGGAGGCGTCCAGGAGGCATCCTAACCAGATGCCCGAGCCACCTCAACTGGCTCCTCTCGATGTGGAGAAGCAGCGGCTCTACTCCGAGTCCCTCCCGGATGACTGAGCTTCTCACCCTATCTCTAAGGGAGAGTCCAGACACCCTGCGGAGAAAACTCATTTCAGCCGCTTGTATCCGAGATCTTGTTCTTTCGGTCATAACCCAAAGCTCATGACCATAGATGAGGGTGGGAACGTAGATCGATCGGTAAATTGAGAGCTTTGCCTTTTGACTCAGCTCTCTCTTCACCACGACAGACCGGTACAGCGCCCGCTTCACTGCGGACGCTGCACCTATCCGCCTATCGATCTCACGCTCCAGTTTTCCCTCATTCGTGAACAAGATCCCGAGATACTTAAACTCCTCCACTTGGGGCAGGACCTCCTCCCCGACCCGGAGAGGGCATGCTACCCTTTTCCGGCTCAAGACCATGGCCTCGGATTTGGAGGAACTGATCCTCATCCCGGCCGCATCACACTCGGCTGTTTGGGGAGTCACATTGCAATAAGTTTGATTGTTGAATTTTCTTCAGGCAAACAGTTCACTTTTTCTGCAGCCTCTAGTGTCTGTTCTGGACTATCAAAATCCAATATCCAATATGTTTTAATCCTTCCACTGAACCATGCAGTGAATCCCCATCCAGGTAGAATCCCCCTTCGCTGACAAGTCCCAAAGCTCATAAAGCAGCTGATTTATTGAGGTCACTGCACAGATCAAACTTTCACTCTGCCTCTTCTTTTCCGATAGGACAGTGCTTCACAGGTGCCGATCAGTAAAGCTGCTGTCATCATAAATCCAATTATGTAAGCATCCTCCACAGACAAGACTGACCGATACATGACCTTCCACAGTCCATCATCACGTATCCGCTGGAATTTGTCTGCGACGGGCAAGCTGGTTCTCCCGGACCTTGCTTTGTGGAAAATAAATAAATAAATAAATAAATAGAGTTGATCATCCATGACATAGAATACATAATCAATTTGCGTTCAAGAGATGAGTGTCAAGGAACTGCAGACAAGACAAAAGAGCCATGCAGGGTGAGGAAAAGTTGGGCAGGAAAGGAGAAAAGCTGCCGCTTTGACCAGAGCTCAGGGAAAAAAAAGAAAAAGAAATACAATGAACATTAGATTTAAAATGAGTAACATTTTTAGTAGTGATGTCAGTAAAGTAAAAGCTCAATTTTTTTCTTGAAAAACACAAAGAGAATTTAGAGAATTTAGTTGAATTATTAAGTTGATTTCACTAGTTTTTTTATTTATTTTGTTTTGTTTTGTTTTGTTTGTTCATCTCATACACTCCAGTTCAGTAGGTGGCGGTAATGCACCTTCACAGTTGGTCTGCCAACCACTATAAAACAATACAAGAAGAAAAAGTACTTTGGCTGGACCATTACCCTGCTTTATGGTTTCGTGCTCTCACACTGCACTAAAACCATAGATATACGGGAGTATCAGATGTGGTATATCTCCGTATCCTTCACATATACGGACAATTTCCGGGAATTTCCGTATCGCATCCTCGGAAAATCCAGTTTCCGGATACGAACAGATCCGAACTTTATTGATCCTTAAAAAATCCCAAAATCCGGATACTTTATCTGCTGCAGATCCAGAAATATGTGGCTCTGTTATCCCTCGGGATTACTGCTTACATCTCTTCGGATACTTGCCGCATATATGACGTATGATTGGTTTATATTTACGTATACGTGACATGTCAGTCAGATATTTATGGATTTTTTATCTGTGAAGTATCTGTGAAGTATGCGATTTCTCAGAGATCCAGCAGATCTTTGACGTATCACGTTGAAGATGTCAGTCGTATATTTATCTGTGAAGTATCTGTGAAGTATCTGTGAAGTATGCGATTTCTCAGAGATCCAGCAGATCTTTGACGTATCACGTTGAAGATGTCAGTCGTATATTTATCTGTGAAGTATCTGTGAAGTATGCGATTTCTCAGAGATCCAGCAGATCTTTCACGTATCACGTTGAAGATGTCAGTCGTATATTTATGGATTTTTATCTGTGAAGTATCTGTGAAGTATGCGATCCCTCAGAGTTCCAGCAGATCTTTGACGTATCACGTTGAAGATGTCAAGTCGTATATTTATCTGTGAAGTATGCGATCCCTCAGAGTTCCAGCAGATCTTTGACGTATCACGTTGCAGATGTCAGTCGGATATTTAAGGATTTTTATCTGTGAAATACCTGGAGGTATGCGATCCCTCGGAGTTCCAGCAGATCTTTGGCGTATCACGTTGCAGATGTCAGTCGGATATTTAAGGATTTTTCATTTATGCAAATTCGTGCACATTTGGGAATATTTGGATATATTGGAGAAAAAAAAGAGTTAGTAATTTTGTACTGTTGGTTGAAGAATATTATTGTTTAACCTGACTGTTGGAAAAAGTTGGTTGAAGATTATTATTGTTTACATGGTTTGACTACTGTTGTTTAATCTGATTGTTGGAGATAAGGGGCAGATATAATAAGATGCCACCTTTCATTTTTTTACATTTTGTACAATATCATTATGAGATTGCCTTGTATTGTTTCTTTTGTAAAAAAATGAACAAATTTAATAAACATAAACAATATGATATACTCTGCCTGAAAATACAGGTTTTGCATGTAGGTAGACCATGTAAAATAACACCAATGCTTACCGGTAGTTGTTTTTTTTACCCTAACCCTCCATTAATTTTTTTATTTTTAATGTGAAGCACTTTATATAACTACATTTGTTTTAAATCTGCAATACAAATAGTTGGCTTCTAACATCTTTACATTTTAACATCACCCAGTTTTCTACATCAACATTAGTCTTTAATTTTGATTTATGTACCAACATCATGATGTACAAATCACAAGCTGGACCAAAAGCAGTCTAGTAAATACACAGTGGTTTGTATCTTCATAACAACTACTGTAATGCAAACATCAGACATAAAAAAACTGACCATGACTTTTATTTTTTTTATTAACACCCCCCCACACACACAAAGAGGAGAAGAAGAGGAGATATATGGATGCAGTTAGAGAGGACATGAAGGTAGTTTGAGTGAGGACAGAGGATGCAGAGGACAGAGTGAGGTGGAGGAGGATGACTCGCTGTGGTGACCCCTGAAAAGGGAAAAGCCAGAAGAAGAAGGTGCTCAAGGCAGCCTGGGTTGCATTTCTCACTGGGCACTCTGCGATGGACTTTGTTCTGAAGCTCAGCAAATGTTTTGGAGTCAAGAGGCACTCCTCTCTCGCAAAATCCTCCATCCTCTTAACTTTGTAGGCAATCGTGGAGCTCAGTAAAGAAGGTATTTGTCAACATATTTGACTCCTTTTTAACTGACAGAAAAGTCTAATGTTCATGTAATAACAGCGTCCATGAGGTTAAGACTTGTACTCGAAGAACAAGGGAAACAGCGTGTGTTGGGGTAACCTAGGTTTGACACCCTGATGCATGCTCAATAATCCAGGTAGAAAAATCTAAAAAAGCTAAGTCTGGTCCTCTGGACATTCAAAAAAAAAAAAAAAACTGTAGAAACGTTTCGTCTTTCGTCCGAAAGACTTCCTCAGTCTGAGAAGCTGTATTCAGCTCAGTCTTATAAATAGCACCCTCCCACAGTGGATCAACCAGTTGGCTGATGACAGCCTGAAACCAGCTGCTCACATGAGCAAGGAGGACCATCAGCCTAACGATGGATCGTTAACACCCTGATGGTTGTTTGCTATTCACAGAGGGCTGAGTGATACTGGCAATAACAGCATTGTAAGTGGGGGACAGTTGAACCCGGAGGCCTCCACCTCCGTTTAATGATGGACGGTTTCTTTTCACAAAGATGGCCTCCTTTACTCCTCTCTCAAACCATTGTTCCTCTCTATCAAGGATGTGAACATCTTCATCCCTGAAAGAGTGACCGCTGGCCTGGAGATGAGTGTAGACTGCAGAGTCCTGACCTGATGATGTTGATCTTCTGTGCTGGACCATCCTTTTGGCCAGTGGCTGTTTAGTTTCCCCGATGTAAGACTGATCACAGCCCTCCTGACACTGAACAGCATACACAATATTACTCTGTTTGTGCCGGGGGACTGGATCTTTGGGATGAACCAGTCTTTGCCGTAATGTATTTTGGGGTTTAAAAGCCACTGGGAGGGGGGTATACAAGCCACCCAGTGGCTTTTAAACCCCAAAATACATTACGGCAAAGACTGGTTCATCCCAAAGATCCAGTCCCCCGGCACAAACAGAGTAATATTGTGTATGCTGTTCAGTGTCAGGAGGGCTGTGATCAGTCTTACATTGGGGAAACTAAACAGCCACTGGCCAAAAGGATGGCCCAGCACAGAAGATCAACATCATCAGGTCAGGACTCTGCAGTCTACACTCATCTCCAGGCCAGCGGTCACTCTTTCAGGGATGAAGATGTTCACATCCTTGATAGAGAGGAACGATGGTTTGAGAGAGGAGTAAAGGAGGCCATCTTTGTGAAAAGAAACCGTCCATCATTAAACAGAGGTGGAGGCCTCCGGGTTCAACTGTCACCCTCTTACAATGCTGTTATTGCCAGTATCACTCAGCCCTCTGTGAATAGCAAACAACCATCAGGGTGTTAACGATCCATCGTCAGGCTGATGGTCCTCCTTGCTCATGTGAGCAGCTGGTTTCAGGCTGTCATCATCCAACTGGTTGATCCACTGTGGGAGGGTGCTATTTATAAGACTGAGCTGAATACAGCAGCTCAGACTGAGGAAGTCTTTCGGACGAAAGACGAAACGTTTCTACAGTTTTTTTTTTGCTTTGTTTTTTGTATGTCCAGAGGACCAGACTTAGCTTTTTCAGACTAGGTTTGACACGTTTGGCTTGGGTTTGGATCACTTTGGTTCCTTGGGATGCCCCCCTCCCGGTCTGGCGCATAACGAAGCCACTTCTTGACAGTTCCGCTGTAGTCCTTGTCAGTTAGCTTTGGGTCAAACTGCCGAGCAGCAGCTGAAAGACACAAAAATAAGAGTGAGGAAGATGGTGTATATTTGATAAAATTGTATACCCCCCTCCCCTCTTTTTTTTTTTTGAGAGGTGCTATCTCCCATGTTCTGCTTTTGGTGTGTGCACAAACTGTCCCACACATTCCCACTGAATATGACAAATTTGAGTGTTTGTATAAACAAATATTGTGTGAGGATGCAAAATGTCATTGGCCATAATGAGATGACGTTTGATGAGGTACAGTGATGAGAGCAGCACTCACTTCACACGGGTGCGATTTTTTAAAATTAAATGCTCAGCATCCAATTAGACTGAACTGGAAAGAGAAGCAAATGTCTAGTTTGACTCGATCTTGACAACATATCCATGCACCTATTAAGCTCACCAAGAACATTGTCCTTTGATTATTTCTTATAGCTTGCACTTTCACATTTTCTTTATTCAAAATTAATCCTTTTTTTTTTTTTTTGCATTTCATACAGAAGAGGCATGAAAGACAAGATGCAACACATTTTAGAAATTCAAAAGAATTTTTTACTATATGGCACACTAAGAGCATAATTATACAGGTAGTCCCCGACTTACGAGCGCTCTTACTTACGAGGTTCCAGACTTATGAGCTGGCGAATTTTTGGAAAAAACGCAAAAAATACCGAGTTTTTCTGTGTTTTTTCACCACAGTTCGTTAGCTAAACATGTGGACACACGTTTCCGATCATTTTTATGCACTAGTAAGCAGTTTTTCGATGAAAAACGAGTGTTTGTAGTCGCACTAGCAAAACCGTTCCAACTTACGAGCGAAATTCCGGACTTACGAGAACTTGTGCTTCGTGTTTCAACTTACAAATTTTCATCTTACGAGCACCTCGTTGTAACGGAACTCGCTCGTAAGTCGGGGACTACCTGTATTCTCAATCACCAGCAGTCTATAAAGTAATTTGCAGGGGAGGAAGCTCACCAAATATGCAGTGTTGTGTTGTGTCCTTCTGAGGAAAGAGGTTTTTAAACATCTTTTCTACCATTTGTGTTTTCAACTGAGGAGCTTTGGATATATTCATTTAAAAAATATAGCACAAGAATATCTCTGCACAGAAAAAAATAAATAAAAATTACTTTAACTTTTTTTTTTTTACCAAACTGACAAGTTTCTCCACTGTAATTGTTGTGTGATGTTAAGGCATTGAAACACCTGGTTCAATTTAGAAGATATTTAAGATTAACTACAAGCACCTGAAGCTGACTCGGAGAACTCTGTGATTTTAGAGGAAGATCAAAGCCAAATGTAGACACGGTGCACCCCAAATCAACTTTTTTTAATAAAGTGCATTAAAACAATGGCCGCTGACACAAAGTGCTGTACATGAGGAACATTATTCTATAATTTAAAGCAGATTGGAGTGAAGCAAAATCAGCTTTTGAGTAGAAGTCACTAGATAGAAAAAGCTAAGAGTTTTGTTATTTAAAGACAAATAATTGTTATTGTTCCCAATATTTTTAATTATAAGATTTTACTTTGTGATAAATTTGCCCAAATAACAAATAGAATTTCTCCATCTACATCAAACACCTGTGCCAGGGGGACAAATTTGTAAAGTATAATTCTTGATCTGAAGTCAGGGGCCACACAAAATCGTTTCAGGGGCCACATATGGCCCTCGGGCCACACTTTGGACATCCCTGATATACAGTATTTGAACAATTTCAAAACATTTCATTAATAGCAGATGTTCTGTGGCACATTTTGAACTTTTAGATAAGAATTTGTGCTCAAGTGCCTAGAGAGCTTAACATATTTTTCCTTGAGGAAAAATGAGCCAGACCACATTGAAATGGTCTACATTTAATAAATGAATGCAGTTCAGTCTATCAAATAAATTACCATCTTTTGACGAACTGATTCTTCCATCAGTAATGACTCCACCCCATGAAGTCTTGTTCACTGGTGACTGGCAGCTGGACAGGGAATGTATAAGTTGCGGTGGCTGGTCCCCGGATACCACCTTGTGTCTCATGTTGCCCTCTCTCAACTTGTTCTTGATGAACTGCACATCTCTGGACAGATCCTTCACCACCACAAGTACTTCAGTGAGCACTGAAGTCATCTTGTGGATGGCAAGGTCTTTAGAAGAAAAGTTAAAATCATTAAATGAGAAACAAAAATAACCTGCTAATGACACAGTGAGGAATGTCCAACAGACTTGCCTTTCAAAAGCTGCTCTTCATTGCTCGTCATCTGTGTGGTTCCATCTGTAAAACACAAACATTCATACAACTTCATCTTTGCATACATTTTGAAAGGTTGGAGCATGTGTCTGCGCATAATTGATGTTGATTTTATTTTGGTTAGAAATTCATTCAACCTTTATTTAGTCAGGTAAATCTTTTGAACCTCATGGGCTCATTTACGAAAGCGACCTGCTAAAACTAAAGAACAATGAACAGCAATGGTAGAATTTCCTTAAAATGAAATGTTAGTGTTTGTTCAACACAGTTTGTTAACAGAAAGGGCATTTTCTGTATGTAATCAGGATAGAACTCAGATGAATAGAATACACAGGACCACAATGGAAACCAGTCTCTGGGGGCTTTGTGTGATGTTTAGCTTTTAAGCAACATTGTATACCCGTACAAATTGTTAATTAGTGTTGTATAAAGTACCTCAAAGTAATACTTTAGTAAAAGTACAAGTACCTTATCATAAAATTACTTTGGTAAAAGTTAAAGTCTCCTGTAAGAATATTACTGGAGTAAAAGTCCTAAAGTATCTTATTTATTTTGTACTTAAGTATCAAAAGTAAAATATTTTCCAAAATACATTTATTGGGAGGTGATCTCTCCCAAAAAAAAAAAAAAAATAAATAAAATAATAATAATTTTTTTAAAGGCATGCAGCTGTGATGAATTGTGTACAAACTACTGTAATGTGGTGTCAGAATGGTAACTATTTACTCTTCTGATCCAACCACAATTAAATTCACTTTATCCAGATGCAGTTTATCAGGATAGTATTTTTGGACAATAATGAGCCAAAATGAAGGAGTAACAACTTCCTACATCTTACCTTTTTTCAACGCTGTTGTCTTGAAACTGGTATGTGATTCTGAAAAAAGAAAAAAAAAAGAGATGGGGGATTAATATGCTGCATTGAAAAAAGCTGAAACAATGAATAATTGTAGATTTGGATCAAAATCAAGCAAGTTAATTATACTATAATATTGTTATTGTTCATTATGAAATACTAGCCTAACTAAATGTCTAATTATAACTATACCAGGACCAATACAGTCTGAGACTTTACAAAATGCACAACCAAACTTTAATAAATAATAATTTTATTTATAAAGCGCTTTCAAACAAAGTGCTGAACAGTTACAAAAAGATAAGAATCAATATAAAAAGGTTGTAAGAACAAATAAAACATTGAAAAAGGATTATATACAGTATTACAATTTTTCCTGTTTTGGCATGAGTCACCCAATATGCACGGTTTTGATTTGCTGACTCGCACCACGTGATTCAGTAACAGCACGCGATTGGTCTGTTTTTGGCGGAATGCCGGTTTGGCCCGGTTAGAAAACCATAAAAACATTTGTGAACTTTCGAAACACATCAACATATTAAATAATGTACGGTTTCTGTGACTTTCTGGGCTATAACCAGTAGGCCAAACCGACGTTCCGTCGAAACGAACAGACTAATCGCGTGCCGTTACTGAATGACATTGTGCGAACCCCGCCCCCGCCCCAATATGTACGCTTTTGATTGGTTTACTCGCACAACGTCAGTCAGTAGCAGCGCTCGATTGGCCCGTTTGAATTTGCCCGCCCGGGTAGACAAAAGATTTAAAATAACACTTGAAACACTTGAAAAGTTTCGAAACACAGCGAAATGTTAACGAATAGGTCCGACAACATACACCGAAATTGTACGGTTCAGTTTCTATTTGTAAACGGAGCTAAATTAATAAGTACACGCCAATATTCATGAATTTTTATGTTAGTTGACTTATATTAAACTGCGACATACGTACAAAACAATGTAGGTATTTTTAAATAAACATAGATAAGATTAAATTAATATCACCAAACCAAACTTACTACAGAGGTGCTCAGAGTAGCTTCCAGGGTTCAGTCAGAGTCAGACGCACGTTGCAAACAATCCAGCAGCCAGCATGATGAAATCCGGAAGAGGTTGGGACATACCACTAGTAAAAAAAAAGAAGGGGGTGGACCTCTCCACTTTCTTATAGTTCCTTGTTTTCGTGACTACACGTTATGCAAATACAGTAAGTAATAATTTTTACTGACAAGTAAGGTAATGTACTGAGAAAAATTACAACCAATTGTCCTCAACATTTAAGCTGATTTAAAATGTGATAACCCCCACAAAATGCTCTCACCCAGAGCTGGGAGGGGAGGGGAGGGGGGAAGAGAAGAGGAGGGATGGTGGTGAGGACAAACAAGTACCTTCATTCACATTATTCATTCATTCATTCAACCTTTATTTAGTCAGGTAAATCTTTTGAACCTCATGGGCTCATTTACGAAAGCGACCTGCTAAAACTAAAGAACAATGAACAGCAATGGTAGAATTTCCTTAAACAATAAACAAACAAACAAACAATAAACAATAGAAAACAAAGAGAGAGAAAAAAAAAACACCAAACAAAAGATTTTTTTTTTCTTTTCTTTTTTTTAACAAAGTATCAAAAAACTAGCAAAACATTATAAGGTAGACGTATAAAATCAAAGACAGGAACAAATCTGCATTGGTTTTTGCCAGGATTCCAACAGATTCTGAAAGCCATTTAGAGAAGTCAAGTTTGAGAGCTTCAGATCTTTTTGTAAGATATTCCATGAAGCAGGAGCGGAGTAGGAGAAGGCCCTTTTTCCAAGTTCAGTCCTCACTGACGGAACACAGGTAATCATGTCCTGAGAGCGCACACTGTCACGCAAACTCCAACGAGCAGCACGAACATGAGTTTGCATGAGCAGATGAACACAAAACAGATCAGCAACATGTAACAGATCAGCAGCAACATGAACAGATCAGCAACATGAAACAGATCAGCAGCAACATGAACAGATTAGCAGCAACATGAAACAGATCAGCAGCAACATGAACAGATCAGCAGCAACATGAAACAGATCAGCAGCAACATGAACAGATTAGCAGCAACATGAAACAGATCAGCAGCAACATGAAACAGATCAGCAGCAACATGAACAGATCAGCAGCAACATGAAACAGATCAGCAGCAACATGAAACAGATCAGCAGCAACATGATAATAATAATAATAATAATAATTGTCTAATCTTGTCATCTGCGTATGTTTCCCATACACAGACGAAATTCGTCTCTGCATTTAACCCAACCACCTACCAGGCGGTGCAGTGAGCAGCCATAGAAGGCGCTCGGGGAGCTGGAGAAATAGGTGTGCACTCATAGACACCCCAAGATGTGTAGTGGCCGGGACGCGAACCCGCGTCCTTCGGGTCCCAAGTCAAACGCCCTAACCACTACACCATCTTGGCTCCTATGATGTGATATTTCACAGTGATTCTTCTGGTTAGAGATTCATGAGTCTAACAGCCTCAGGGTAGAAGCTGTTCCTCAGTCTAGTGGTTCTACACTTAATGCTCCTCAACATCCTTCCTGAGGGGAGCGGGGCAAAAAGTGTGTGTGCTGGGTGAGTGTGGTCCTTCATGATGCAGGTGGCTCTCTTCCTGCATCTGGAGGTGTAAATGTCTGTGATGGTGGGTAGACTGACTCCAACATCTTCTGTGCAGCCTTCACCACTCTCTGTAAAGCTTTTCTTTCTGTAGCTGTGCAACCTCTATGCCACACGTTGATGCTGGAGCACAGGATGCTCTCCACTGCACACCTGTAGAAGGAGGTGAGGACTGGGCTGCTCAGACCAGCTCGTCTCAGCCGTCTGAGGAAGTAGAGTCTCTGATGAACTTTCTTGATCAGGCTTTGCACCAGCTCTCCAGGTGTTCCACCTCCTGCTTGTAGCTGGACTCATCATAGTTTGTGATGCATCCCACCACAGCTGTATCAGCTGCAAACTTTATGACAACCTGGATGGGTATCTGCACAATCATTTGTGAGCAGAGTGAACAGGAGAGGGCTCAACACACATCCTTGAGGAGAGCCAGTGTTGAGGGTTATGGTGGAAGAGGAGAAGTTGTGGATCATCACTGACTGAAGTCTGTTAGTTAAGAAGTCAAGGAACCAGTTGCAAATGGAGGGGCTTAGTCCTAGTGTGAGTAATTTTTCCATCAGGGTTTGGGGGATCATGATTTTGAAGGCAGATGTGAAGTCCACAAAGAGCATATGGGTGTATGAGTCCTTCTGTTCCAGGTAGGTGAGAGCAGTGTGGACCACAGAGGAGATGGCGTCCTCTGTTGATTGGTTCTCACAGTATGCATACTGGTGAGGGTCCTTGTTGATGATGGTTGTTTTGATGTGGGTCATGACCAGTTTTTCGAAGCATTTAGCGACTATCGGGTGAGGGCCACTGGCCAACAGTCATTCAGAGCAGTCACTGTAGAGCTTTTTTGGACTGGGATGATGGTGGTGTGGTCTTCAGGCAGACGGGATCTGTCTACAGGGCAAGTGAGGTGTTAAAGATATTGGCCAGCACCTCGCAGAGCTGATCGGAACTTTCAACACTTTCCCAAAACTTTTCTTTTGGATTATGGTATTTTGACCAATTGGGGTTAGGATTTCCAACTAAACGCAGTGATAGGACCACCAAACTCACAGATCCTGTTCTCCACGACAATCCTGACCGCAATCTGTGAGATTCGTGTCTGCCCTACGTTTTACCTATGAATTATGGGTATTTGTATTTGGACAAATTGGGGTTAGGATTTCCACCAAAACGCAGTGATAGGACCACCAAACTCACAGATCTTGTTCTCCATAACTCCCTGACCGCAATTTATGAGATTCCTGTCCGTCCTACGTTCTCCCTATGAATTATGGGTATTTGTATTTTAACAAATTGGGGTTAGGATTTCCAACTAAACGCAGTGATAGGACCACCAAACTCACAGATCTTGTTCTCCATAACCCCCTGCACACACACACACACACACACACACACACACACACACACACACACACACACACACACACACACACACACACACATACACACACACACACAATATGCAAGTGTACAGTTAAATATACATATCCAGACAATATCCTATACTAGGATTTTTCATGTATGGGTATCTGGAAAATATCCAATACTAGGATTTATTATGTATGGGTATCCAGAAGATATCCAATACTAGGATCTATCACAGATGTGTATCCGGAAAATATCCAATACTAGGATTTACTATGTATGGATATCCGAAAAATATCCAATATGTGGATCTGTCAGATGTGTATCCAGAAAATATCCAATACTAGGATTTATTATGTATGGGTATCCAGAAGATATGCAATACTAGGATCTATCACAGATGTGTATCCGGAAAATATCCAATACTAGGATTTACTATGTATGGATATCCGTAAAATATCCAATATGTGGATCTGTCAGATGTGTATCCAGAAAATATCCAATACTAGGATTTATTATGTATGGGTATCCAGAAGATATCCAATACTAGGATCTATCACAGATGTGTATCCGGAAAATATCCAATACTAGGATTTACTATGTATGGATATCCGAAAAATATCCAATATGTGGATCTGCCAGATGTGTATCCAGAAAATATCCAATACTAGGATCTATCACAGATATGTATCCGGAAAATATCCAATGATAGGATTTATTATGTATAGGTATCCAGAAAATATCCAATATGAGGATCTGTCAGATGTGTATCTGGAAAATATCCAATACTAGGATTTATTATGTATGGGTATCCAGAAAATATCTAATACTAGGATCTATCACAGATGTGTATCCGGAAAATATCCAATACTAGGATTTACTATGTATGGATATCCGAAAAATATCCAATATGTGGATCTGTCAGATGTGTATCTGGAAAATATCTAATACTAGGATTTATTATGTATGGGTATCCAGAAAATATCCAATACTAGGATCTGTCACAGATGTATATCCGGCAAATATCCAATGCTAGGATTTATTATGTATGGATATCCGGAAAATATCCAATATGTGGATCTGTCAGATGGGTTTCTGGAAAATATCCAATACTAGGATTTATTAAGTATGGGTATCCAGAAAATATCCAATAGTAGGATCTATCACAGATATGTATCCAAAGAATATCCAATACTAGGATCTGTCACAGATATGTATCTGGAAAATATGCAGTAGTAGGATCTTTCTCATATGGGTATCCAGAAAATATCCAATACTAGGATCTCTCAAGTATGGGTATGCATAAAATATTCTATACTAGGATCTATCACAGATGTGTATCCCAAAAATATCCTATACTAGGATTTATCATGTATAAGGATCCAGAAAATATCCAGTGCTAGGATCTATCACAGATGGGTATGCGTGGGATATCCTGTACTAAGATCTGTAACAGATGAGATCTCCCCGTATACCACCGGAAACATACTGGATATGTGGCAGATACGGACACTTGCATACTGTTGTATCTCCCCGGATATTAGGCCTTTTTGTCCAGTGCATGCTGATCAGGGAGTTTCGCCAGCGCGCTGATAGCCGCCAAAGCCCTCCTCAGCTTCAGGTAGCAGACAGTCCCTCCGATGCCAAAAAAAAGAGCAGCTGCCACTAATAGTCCAATAATCCACAAATCTTCGACACTCAAGACGGTCAAACACATAGGCTGCCACTGTCCCCATAAGTCCATCATGTATCCAGCCGCGTGTGTGTCAGAGGGGCAGACCGCTTCTCCTGGCACGGTCCGCTTCGTGGAAAAAATCGTATCTATTGAAGAAACAGCCCAATTTACTAATTCCATCGCAAATTGGTTCGAGTGAGCGCTGAAGTGTCAGACGAGACAAAAAGCAAGCAGGGAGGAGGAAAAAAACTTAGGGAAGGAAGGAGCAGAAAGATATGCGACTTGCCTTGTCGAGAGCGGAAGTATCTAACATGTATGATAAATTTGCATTTATACTTCTACAGTTTAGGTGAATTAAAGAAAGATCATCATCTGTTATATTCACATCAATAAACTGCTCTTCATTATAGTATTTACTTTCTTTTTTAGTTGGAAAAAGACTTCTCTCGAATTCCTCATCAACATTATATATTTTAGATATCGAATCATCATGCATCATCATTAACCGTGTGCTTCTTCATCATGTTGATTTACTTCATCATAACTTTGATTAGACATAACAGGACACAGACACCTTCTATACTATCCAAATTTTTCCAAATCTTTCACATCTTGTATCATTTTTGCCTGCAATCCTTCCTGTGCCCGTACCCAGATCTTTCCATTTCTTGTCCAAGTAGACACTATCTTTTCCTTTTTCCTTAACAATCTTGCTTCGTGTGCAATAATTCCATTTTTTTGTCAAATGTTCGTTTATATAAACCTTTGTTCCCTTGAGTTTATTTGCTTGCATGATTACTGTATTTCTAGCTTTTCTACTAATAAATTTTACAACGATAACCGGTTTGGATTTTTCAACTTTGTTAGGCAAGGTATGACACAAAGATATGTCTTCAGAATTAATTTCTATTTTCTGATTTTGTAAAAAAGTCACAACTTGCTCTTCCAAAGATCGCTGTTCCCGTGAAGACGCATTTTCAGCAGTTCCATCACTGGTAGTGGTCTTTTTGTCTGAACGAGTTTTAATCACAAGACCGGATATAACGAGATTGTCTTGCCTTGCGTTTATTTCAAGTTCCTCGACTCTATGTTCAAGTTCCAGAATTTTTTTATCCTTCAAATTTATTTGTAATCTCAATTGTTTCACTTCATCCAGCAGAAGTTTCTGTTGGGTTGATACGTTCCTGAGCTCTTCACTCATAAAGTTCTGAGATTTTTTTTATCTCCTCCAAATCATCCGTGTTAGTCTCCATCAGATCCTGTTTTTTGTTTTAGATTTTGCCATTTCTGTACTCACAAAATGTGACACTCGCCCGTTGGTGTTGGTTTATGAAGTCTTCAGCCTTTAGCAGTTAGCCTTTAGCCTACTCCACCAGCCCTCGATCTCCACCGCAGACCGGCGTCCTCCACACCTTTGAACCAGGAAACAGAAACTCGCCGGCTCAGACTCCCCCCGCAGACCAGCGTCCTCCACCCTTTGAACCAGGAAACAGAAACTCGCCGGCTCAGACTCCCCCCGCAGACCAGCGTCCTCCACCCTTTGAACCAGGAAACAGAAACTCGCCGGCTCAGACTCCCCCCGCAGACCAGCGTCCTCCACCCTTTGAACCAGGAAGTAGAAACTCGCCGGCTCAGACTCCCCTCGGATCCACGGCTCGAATTCGTCCCAAAACTGGAACGTAGCTTCACCGACGCTTGTCCTTGACACCGACGCCTCTCCTCCCCGCAGCAGCAACGGACCCCGGCCCAACAGCCGAAGAGCAGCCAGCTCCAGCAGGCTCCCAAAGGTAGGCCGCTAGCCAGCGACACCGCCCGGAAGGCTAATAACCAAACAATCCGGTCCCACGGCTTGTTAGTCCGTCAAGCCAAAGACGAACTTTTAAACTGTTGTCGTTAGTTGAGATATTGTTTTGATTCTGAACACTCCCAGCCAAAAAGGTTTTGTATTGGTTAATGAATGATATGGATTTAACTAGCATGCAGTTCGTTTTGTTAAATCTCAATCGTCGAAGAGCAAGGTAGTTTAAAGCTACTCAAGGTACCATAAACTACATTGACCTCACAATTTCTAAATTGAACCGATTCGATCGTTTCTATTCTAGATTGTCTATTCATTTTGATGAGTCTCGCCATAGACTTCAAAATTTATTAGGAATACCAAATCCTACGTCGTTCGTCTAAAGGACAACAGACATTTAGATCAAACTATATTTCATTTTTTTTATTTTAGTTTAACCTAAACTAAGTAATGAATGGAGGAATAGTTTGGAATTAGAGGCCTTCGTTACAGAAGCCCTCCAAAATTTTATAGGTACAAATCCCTATATCTAATTTTACAGAATTGATCCACCCCTTAATTGGTAATTGTAGCTGATCTAAACCATGATAGCTTACATACCAGGTGCATATAGGTA
>JBBPBX010050744.1:0-17112 GCA_038048925.1 Garcialebias charrua
CGGTGCAACAGTAAACATTTAAACACTAAAACACTGAAACATTTAATAAACATAAGCATAAAATGAAATAATAAAAGTGTAATACTGTCCTGAGTTTTTGCATAGTAGTTTTTGCATAGTAGTAGTATGAAAGTATGAAAAGTTACACCAACACTAAAACACTAAACATTTAATAAACATAAGCATAAAATGAAATAATAAAAGTGTAATACTGTCCTGAGTTTTTGCATAGTAGTTTTTGCATAGTAGTAGTATGAAAGTATGAAAAGTTACACCAACACTAAAACACTAAACATTTAATAAACATAAGCATAAAATGAAATAACAAAAGTGTAATACTGTCCTGAGTTTTTTGCATAGTAGTATAAAAGTGTAAAAAGTATATCTATAAAATAAAATGAAAGTTCTGGCATTGACATTTGTAATAGAGTGACAAAGCAGCATATGAAGTTTATGTACACAGTATATGTATGAGGTAGTTGATATTGGTATAGAGGTAAAGTGGCATATGCAATAAGGCTAGTAAAAATATATATATATATATATATATATATATATATATATATATCAGCAGTAGTGTAGATATAAAAAGTAGTGTAAATGTAAACAGTAGTAATAAATGTAAACAGTAGTAATGAATGTAAACAATAGTAATAAATGAATCCTTGAATCCTTGAATAACGTTTTCTAATTGGCATTTTTAATGTATGTTAATGTTTTTGTTCAGTGCCCTGAGAACTTCTGTTGCGACTTGGAACTATATAATAAACTGAACTGATGTACTTGTTTATACATTTATCTGCAGGATTAATTTAGAAAAGTTAGATTCATTTGTGAAGGACAGCAATAAAACAACTACTGTACCGGTATACACCTCCTTAAAAAGAGGTATTAAATCAGTATTCTCATTTGTGACTTTTGCATAACACAATCCTGCCAAATATCAAAATGGGTATTTAATTAAAGCACATTTAATCATGTATGAAGACTGTCCTGGATTTCAAAGATGTCCAAATGCTGTTGTGTACCGTATTTTCCGGATAATAGGTCGCAGCTTTTTATCATTTTTGCCTGCAATGCGACCTATATTCAGGTGCGACCTATTTATGGCTTTTTATAAAATAAGCTGATTTGTAATCATTTATTAACAAAAATTAAACTGAGACACACTCTTACAATAATGTCAGCTAACAAAAATATTTTTTAGGTGTTTATTCTGCTAAAATTATTCATTTATTAAAAGAAAAGTTCAGCTCAGACCCATATTTGCTATCATTTTTATCAAACAAATATGTGTTTTTAAGTGTTAATCTTCTTTAAAGCCTTGCTGTGCACTCCTGTGGCAGACGTTTGCAGCAGAGCTAAACACGGTCCACATTTTGACGTAGGTGCGACCTATATTCAGGTGCGACCTATATATGGATTTTTCCAAGTCTTTGGCAATAATTGGACAATGCGACCTACAGTATATTCAGGTGCGACCTATACTCCAGAAAACACGGTATTCTTCTTTTCAAGAGATACAGTTACATCAACAGCATTTGTCAAGTTAAAGCCGACAACACAAAAGATGGCCTCAGGTTAGATTTTAAAAGCTGGTTTATCGGTGGGTCTTGATAGAATTTTTAAAGTTGAAGTAGAACAGACACGACACATTTTGATTGAATCAGGCTGCAATACAGCTCATTGTTGGACATCAGTAAAGCTCTTGATCTACGATGCCTCTGCCAAGACTTGTTGAAGCAGCACAAAATGATGCCTCTTCATTTCTGCTCTTCTCCTCTCTTCCTCTGACCTCCCACTGGTTCCATTAATGGCAGCACCCAAGCAACCTTGAGCGCATCCATTCCTGACAGTTGCATAACAAAAGGTGAGTGTGGAGAAGATTAGAGGTGCAAAGAAAGGCGAGGAAATGGAAAAGCAAGAGGCTGAGAAGTGTAGCAGTATAAAACAAAAGAAAAACATATTTCAGTTACCACCCAGACAGTTGGGTCCAGCCTCTCATCTGTCCTCCTGTCTCAAAGCAACATGACATCTTGAGGTTTTGTTTTTCCAGCATGAAAGTTTTCTCTACAAAACAGATAACGCCGCCGCTGGTTTCAGACTGTCATGTCGCATTACAGTATATAACTCTGAAGCATTCTAGCCAGGAAACAAAAAATGTGACATGTGGGATGGCAGGTGACAAAAAAGGAGTAAAGGTGTAAACCCTTGCCCACCCCCCACCCCCCTCTTTTTTTCCCCCATCCATCCAATCATAGCTTCAGAAAATCAGCTGTCTTTTCTTACAAGACCACTTTCTATCATTTGAAACTTCAAATCAAGCATGTGGAGCTATACATGGTTGTGATCATTACTGTAGAAGTCGTTAATAATAGTGTAACATGAAATACACTGTAATAATCTGTAAAAAAAATTGTTGATATTTCTAAAACAATACATAAGATAATGGTTTGCATTCATCAATCATGGCCGATAATAACACTGAACTGTAGCTGGAAGTATGCAACGCTATAATATGTGAAAAACATCAGTAAAATCTGTGACCTCCTTTAGTTAACAAACATTATGCAATATTTGGAGGTATTTTGTGTTTAAGGCCGATAATTTGAGGAAGTCAAAGATGCAGAAAGACCATATGAATCCTGTGACTACAAAGTCAAATGCAAACTTGGCAAACCCTCTTAAAAAGTGACACTGATATTCATGAATAATTTTAAATCGTCAATAAAGCACTCTACAATAGTGAGGTAATAAACATGTTGGACTGCTGAAGTCATGGTTAGTTGTTAAGTTATTAGCAGTTTGTTGATTGTCACATCACGGTAGTAAGTCGGACCCATTCAGGGTGGGGGTTGGACTCTGCCAAGGCTGCTCGGTGTCACAGATTGTGTTCGTGACGTTTATGGACAGAACAATAATGTTCAGTCTGGTCATCTGGATGGTTTCTTCTTATTTTTTTGTTGTTGTTGAGAGACGTTTCGTCCTTCATCCGAAGGACTTCATCAATCTGAGGAGCAACAAACAAACCGTTTCCCCACAAGCGGCCCACACATTTTATTGTCGGAATTTCTTGGTGCAGTCAGGGGGTGGAGGGACTCCGGTTCGGTGGGCTCAGGGTTCCATCTCTGCTCTTTGCAGATGAGGCTCAATTTGGAAACATGGCGGCGCGTGCAAACGCCGTGGCTTCTCTCTCTCCCAACAACACGGTGCTTTCGTCTGTTTTGTCCTGCATGCCGCAATGTGCCGGCACGTCTTCGTCATGTCTACGTGTTCAAGAACGCAAGTATAGCCGTGAGTTCCTGCTTGATGTCGGAAAAACCGCTCATTTGGAAATAAACAGCGAGCTCGAGGAGAAGCTACAGTACGTGCCTGCGGCCTGCTCTGGAAGCCAGCACAGGGCCTCCCTTCATTGAGCCCGCAGTGGAAGCGCCACAAGCGGCGTGACAGGAAGCAGAAGCGGGGTAAGCGCGGATGTATCGGAGCTAGGCTAGCAGCTAGCCCACACAAGCCGGCTATTCCATCAATAGTTTTGGCTAACGTACGCTCCTTGGAAAACAAATTGGATTATATACGCCTGCTACGAACAACACAAAAGCCTGTGAGAGACTGTTGTGCGTTTGTGTTCACGGAAACGTGAATTAATAACAACGTTCCGGACCATGCTATTCAGCTCGAGAGGCTAACATGCTACAGAGCGGACCGTGCTCTCATCAAGGGAGGTAAGACACGCGGAGGGGGGCTCTGTGTTTACATCAACAACGCATGGTGTCTGGATGCTGCTGTGGTCTACAAACACTGCTCACCTTTAGTGGAGTTTATGACTATTAAATGCAGACCGTTCTATTTACCGAGGGAATTTACAGCTGTTATGATCGTTGCTGTATATATTCCTCCAAGCTCCAACAGCAAAGTTAGAGGTGAGGCACTGAATGAACTATATCTGCACATCAGTGAGCAGCAAACAGCCCACCCTGATGCTTTTCTCATCATGGCTGGTGATTTCAACCAAGCAGATTTAAAGAGTGTATTTCCAAAAACATACAGAAACATAAACTTCCCAACAAGAGGCAGAAATACACTGGACCAAGTTTACACCACCATGAAAGCAGCTTACAAGGCCCTCCCCCTCCCCAACATCGGTGCTTCTGACCATATCTGTGTTATGCTAAAGCCAGCTTACAGACCACTGGTGAAAGTCACAAAACCAGTTCGCAAGCAGATACGAGTGTGGCCAGAGGGGTCTTCAGAGGCACTCCAGGACTGTTTTGACACCACAGATTGGAGTATGTTCAAAGAAGCTGCTACCACAAACAACAACACATGTCTCCAGGAGTACTCAGACACTGTATGTTCATACATCACCAAGTGCATTGATGATGTAACCAACCTCAAAACCATCACTGTTCGGGCAAATCAGAAGCCATGGCTGACAGCAGAGGTTTACAGACTCCTGAGAGCCAGGAATGCTGCCTTCACAGCGGGAGATCAGGTGGGCCTGAGGACAGCCAGAAACAACCTGGCCCGGGGCATCAGAAAGGCCAAGAAGCAGTATTCCAGGAAAATAGCTCACCGCTTCAAGGACAGCAAGGATACACGGAGTCTGTGGCAGGGAATACAGACCATCACAAACTACAAACCATCCCCCCAGACCTGTGACAGCACAACCTCTACGCTGAATGAACTGAATGACTTCTTTGCTCGGTTTGAGGCATGTAACAGCACACCTGCACAAAAACTCACCCCCTCTCCCGATGACCAGGTGCTGGCGCTGTCCTCAGACAGCGTGAGGCGATCATTCATCAAGATCAACGCCCGGAAAGCTTCTGGTCCTGACAACATACCTGGTCGTGTGCTGAAGGACTGTGCAGGAGAACTCGCAGCGGTCTTCACGGACATCTTTAACATCTCGCTGAGTCAGGCCATCGTCCCCACCTGTTTCAAAGCCACCACCATCATCCCTGTCCCAAAGAAGGCAACGCCCTCCTGCCTCAATGACTATCGTCCAGTAGCACTCACCCCCATCCTGATGAAGTGCTTCGAACGGCTAGTCATGAAAAGCATCACATCTGTCCTCCCTGCCTCCCTGGATCCCTTCCAATTTGCATATCGGCCTAATCGCTCAACCGACGATGCCATCTCCTCTGCCCTCCACACAGCTCTCACACATCTGGACACGAAAGACTCCTATGTCAGAATGCTGTTCATCGACTTCAGCTCAGCATTCAACACCATCATCCCCCAACAGCTCATCCTTAAACTGGACAGTCTGGGGCTGAACACCTCAATGTGTAACTGGCTGCTAGACTTCCTGACCGGGAGACCACAGGCAGTACGGGTCGGGAATAACACATCCAGCACCATCACATTGAATACAGGAGCCCCACAAGGATGTGTGCTGAGCCCCCTTCTATTCACCCTGCTAACACACGACTGCACACCATCATACAGCTCCAACCACTTCATCAAGTTTGCGGACGACACAACAGTGGTGGGTCTCATCAGCAACAACGATGAGACGGACTACAGGAACGAGGTGAGCCGCCTGGCCTTGTGGTGCGGACACAACAATCTCACTCTCAACGTGGAGAAGACAAAGGAGATTGTTGTGGACTTCAGGAAGAGGGATGCCCAACATGCCCCTCTGACCATCAACAGCACCACAGTGGAGAGAGTGGACAGCACCAAGTTCCTGGGAGTGCACGTCTCAGAGGACCTGTCCTGGAGCAGGAACACTGCATCACTGGCCAAGAAGGCTCACCAGCGCCTCTACTTTCTCCGCAAGCTGAAAAGGGCTGGAGCTTCAACCCCCATCATGTGCACCTTCTACAGAGGTGCCATAGAAAGTGTCCTGACCAGCTGCATCACTGTGTGGTTTGGTGCATGTACTGCATCCTGCCGCAAGAGCCTCCAGCGCATCGTGAGAGCAGCTGAGAAGATTGTCGGCACCTCCTTCCCCTCACTACAGGACTTACACAGCAACCGCCTCACTCGGAAAGCCCTCTGCATGGCAGGTGATCCCACACACCCACTACACAGCTGCTTCAGCCTGTTGCCTTCAGGGAGGAGACTGAGGAGTCTCCAGGCTCGAACCAGCAGACTAAATGACAGCTCTGTTCATCAGGCAGTCAGGATGCTAAACTCTCTGCCTGCTCTGCCCTCCCTCCCACTTGTACTGCCTTAAAGGTTCAGTATGCAGTTTCTGTAGAACTGCAGCAGTTAGAAATATTTTCAACAGGCAAAGCATTCTGATCCCTCCCCCTCAGAGCCATATGTGGCTCTGCCCCCTTGTGGTCTGTTGAATTTCAAATTCAAGCTCTGTTTTTATTGGCTGATTCAAATTCAAGCTCTGTTTTTATTGGCTGGTTACAAACTCTGTTTTTATTGGCTGGAAAATGGCGGGTCACCTTTTCTTTTTAGAAATGCTTATTTACCACCTGGAGAAGCAAGGGGACAATATTTTTTTTTATTTTTTTTCAGAGATTACCTGGCTAACATCAGTCTGTCAGGAGGTAGTGACAGAGTGAAGAAATATGTTCATAAAAAAAGCTACATACTGCAGCTTTAACACAAAAAACTTTCACACACTACCACACAACACAAAGATTTTAACACTGGACTCTGTGTCATCAAAACGGGTTATTCACTCAACTCACGGTCATGTGCTCATTCAGTTTGCACTACTTCTTATATTCGCACTAATGTTTGCATTACATTACTGCCTATAGTCATACTACTGTTTACATTCACTGTTTACATTTATTACTACTGTTTTCATTCAATACTACTGTTTACATTTATTACTACTGTTTACATTTACACTACTTTTTATATCTACACTACTGCTGATATATATATATATATATATTTTTTACTAGCCTTATTGCATATGCCACTTTACCTCTATACCAATATCAACTACCTCATACATATACTGTGTACATAAACTTCATATGCTGCTTTGTCACTCTATTACAAATGTCAATGCCAGAACTTTCATTTTATTTTATAGATATACTTTTTACACTTTTATACTACTATGCAAAAAACTCAGGACAGTATTACACTTTTGTTATTTCATTTTATGCTTATGTTTATTAAATGTTTAGTGTTTTAGTGTTGGTGTAACTTTTCATACTTTCATACTACTACTATGCAAAAACTACTATGCAAAAACTCAGGACAGTATTACACTTTTATCATTTCATTTTATGCTTATGTTTATTAAATGTTTTAGTGTTTTAGTGTTTAAATGTTTACTGTTGCACCGAGGGACAGAGAGAAATGAAATTTCAATCCTGTGTATGTCCTGTACATATTGCAGTTTTGACAATAAAGTTGACTTTGACTTTGATGTGGTCTTGTGAGCATCATTGTGCTGTGATTTTCAGCTCTCACTGGAGTGGTTCACAGCTGAGTGTGAAGCAGCTAGGATGAGAATCAGCACCTCCAAGTCGGCCAGGGTCCTCAGTCGGAAAAGGGTGGATTGCTCTCTTCGGGTCAAGGGTGAGGTTCTGCCTCAAATGCAGGAGTTCAAGTATGTCGGGGTTTTGTTCACGAGCGAGGGAAGAATGGAGATTGACAGATAGATTGGTGGAGCATCTGAAATACTGCAGACTCTGTACCGGTTCGTTGTGGTGATGAGAAAGCTGAGCTTTAAAGGGAAAACTCTCTGTTTACCAGGTGGTCTATGTTCCTACCCTCACCTATGGTCACAAACTCAAGTTAGTGACCGAAAGAACAAGATCGCAGATAAAGACGGTTGAAATGAATTTCCTCCGCAGGGTAGTTAAACTCTCCCTTAGAGGTAGGGTGAGAAGTTCAGTTATCTTGGAGGGACTAGGAGTTAGGTTAGGTTAGGTTACTTTATTTATACCCAAGGGTAAATTTGGTTTGCAGTGGTACAAAGCATACATCCATCCATGCACGCACACAAATAAAAACAGAGTAAAAACATTTAGTAAAAACACTTCAAAGAATCCATAAACAGATAATGTTGCACATAACGGTGTTAAGGCTCCCCAAATCATATTTAAAATGATTTGGGGAGTACTGTAGTACTGCTACTCCTCCACATTAGCTATGTTTACATGCACAAAATTTTTTGACCGAAAAAAAAAAAAGGTGACTGGATTGAAATGTTTTCAGATTAAAGAGTTCACATGTATCGTTCACATGGGCACAATATGTTCATGATGAGCGTTTACATGCAGGGGGCTTTGTTCAGAACAAAAGTACTGACATGCGCAGAGTGGTAAACTCTCCTAAAAAAATAATAAATAAATAAAGAAGAAGTTCTACTTCCGGTTTACTTCTGGGATGAACATAAACAAACATGAGCACCCAAAATGGACCTGCGAAGGTTTTAATGACAGGTGAGATGCTACTGCACTCCCTGACTGAGCTGCAGGTAATAAAGATCATTTTGAGCTCTTTCAAAGTTTCTAGTAGAAATGGTGTGTCGCTCACTGACCAGTTTTGCTTCCCTGACATGCTAATATTATTAGCATCTAGCCAGGCAGAAATTACAAAGTTGCACATGCGCAGTCAGGTCAGTTTTTCACGATCAGATAAAAGTTAACAGATCAAGCGTTTACATGGACACTGTTCGGGTTATGAATCGGCGGAAATCACCTGCTTCGTTCTGATCACAAATTATTTCGGATCACGCTCAATAAACAAAAAATAGCCCGAACAGGGTGTTTACATTATGCTTTTTTTATTCTGAATGGCCGTTTGAGCCGATTACTTTTGTCCATGTGAACATAGCCGTTGAGAGGAGCTAGTTGAGTTGGTTCGGGCATCTGATAAGGATGCTTCCTTGGCGCTTCCCTAGGGGGGTGCTTTGGGCATGTCCAACTGGGAAGAGACCCCAGGGAAGACACAGGACATGCTGAAGAGACTATGTCTCTCGGTTGGCCTGGGAACACCTTGGGATCCTCCCAGAAGAGTTGGAAGAGGTGGCTGTGGAAAGAGATGTTTGGACCTCCCTGCTCAAGCTGCTGCCCCTGCGACCCAAATTCGGAACAAGTGGAAGATGGATGGATGGATGGATGGATGGATGGATGGATGGATGGTTGGATGGATGATAGTCACATAAAATATTCTGTAAAGTAATAAAGGAGCTAGCAGCTAGGATAATGATAAAGCAGGTAACATTATTCAGTGTTCAGAACAAATCATTGAGTCTCTAAAACCCACCTCAGATACTTTACCCAATGCAAAAATGACTATAAAGCAGTTAATTTTAGATGGTGAGCAGAAAGCTGGTGGGGTAGTAGCAGACAGTGATTTCATAAACATACGCTGAGTGCTAATGAATCACTAAATACTTTGTTCAAAATTCATGACGACTGCCACTTCTACCGTATCAAACGCAAAAATTGCTAAAATGTCATTCATTTTTGAGCTATTAAGGTAAAACTGGGTGTGGTAGTAGCTATCAGTAATCCCCAAGACACACTCTGAGTGCTAACAGATGGCTACATTTTTTGTCTAAAATTCAAGACTCTCCCCACAGATAAATGCACCAAGTGACAGGCACTATCAAACTTTCTTCACAAATCTTCCTGTTCATTTACAGTATATTGTTCTGGTGTTTCTATCCCTCAGCATTTTTCTTAGTCTTGGTATGGAGTTTAAAATGTTTGTATCATGATAACTGTATCTAACATTGTGTCTTGTATCTTATTGGTTAAATAAAACTGGAAACATCTGCCAAAATTAAATGGGGAAATAACAAAATAACAGTAATACACAAGCCAAAGAATCTCCTGAGAATACATATTTGATCTTAGAGTCACTGCAGGCTTTTGAAACACAACCACCAATTGAATAGAAATGGTTGTTTGAACGTTTTTGTAGGCAGAAGAGGTCTCTCTGCTTTATTCTGAGTGTGTGAGGAAGAAAATGGCTCCGGAGGCCCAGCCCATAACAAAACAAAGAGATTAAATGACCCGTGAATGTGACTTTCCAATTTCTATCACTTATAAACTCGGAGGTCCTCTGTCCCCCTCTGGTGGCTGATGAGACAAAACAAAGATAAGAAAAGGGTTGTAACTGATGCACTAAGGTGCCTGCTGTTCTTTTTTGTGTGTCTTTATTCTTATTCAGTTCTTTCTAGTTGAATAAAATTGGCAACAATAATAGTCACAACTTCAGACCCCAACAGCAAACAAGCCGTTTACAAGCAGCAACACCAACGAAACACAATGCATAGAAATCTGAGGCACTTGTTGTTTGCATCAATGCGCTTCTTGCAAATGTTTTGTAACGGTAAAACTTCTCGTCTTTCAAATAAAAGCACAGGTGAAATCTTTCCGTCGTGACACACAGTGCAAAAACAAACACGTCAGGCACCCTCTGAGGTGAGATTTCAGAGCTGGCTAGGGCCAAATGTCAACCAGCTCAAACAGATGGTGTGAAGAGCTGGTCAGCGAGACTGACCCCAGTCAGCAGTGACGAGGGGCCGGGGACGGCAATGTGAGGGATGATGTTTATTTGTTGGCGTGTGAATCAGTGAACACTGATGTGAACGTCACGAGAATGTTGTTGCCAAGACGGGAAGGTAAAAAAAAAAAAATCATGTCAGGCCTGTTTGCTTTGCAGGTGCTCGGGGACTCTGTGGGAAGCCGTCAAGCTGTCACAGTGATAGAAGAACGTCAGAAGGAGGGTAAACAGCTTAAAGAAGGGTTTGGATATCGGATGAGAAGCACAGAGTTTACAGCATTTTTTATTCTCTATACAGTTTATTCCTATTTTTGGTGGCTGAACTAAAATTCCCTTGCAAGATCAAAAATACTATTTTAACTATGAACTCCTAAAGCATCTGTATATTATTATTAATCTGTCTTTTGGAAGAATTGTTAAAGTACTTCCATCCATGGTCTCTCAGTTGTTCTGAAGTCGTGTCATAGCGGCAGCAGCTTGATCAGACATCTCTTTACACAGCCAACTCTTCCAGCTCATCTTGGAGAACTTCGAGGAATTCACAAACCAGCTAAGAAACGTTGTCTCTTCAGAATGTACTAGGTCTTCCCTGGGGTCTCCTTACAGTTAGACATGGAAAACCTACCTGGGGAGGCCTCCAGGAAGCATCTTTACCAGATGCCCAAGCCACCTCAACTGGCTCCTCTTGATGTGGAGAAGCAGTGGTTCTACTCCAAGTCCCTCCCAAGTACTGGTAACTGAACTTCTCACCCCATCTCTAAGGGAGAGCCTGGCTACCTTGCAGAGAAAATTCATTTTAACCATCTGTATCTTGTTCTTTTGGCCAGAACTAAAAGTTTGTGACCATTGGTAAGGGCAGGAACATAGACAGACCAGTGAGCTCAGCTCCCTCTTGACGACAATGGCAAGGCATAGAATATGCCATATTGCAGAAGCTGCACCTGTCAATCGCATGCTCCATTCTTCCCTCACTGGTGAACAAAACCCATAGAATACTTGAACTCCTCCACTTGAGGCAGAAGCTCACTCCTGACCCAGAGAGGGTAGCCCACTCTTTTCCAAATGAAAACCATTTAGGTATTTGTGTTGAGGACAATTTACCTACAAAAAATTCCTAAATTACCGGTAAGTGCCAAGTATACCTAGAAGGAATGCATTTTTCTTATTGCCTTGCAGTACAAAGTTTTAAACATCTACATTGATATGCCAGGGTATGTTTGGGATGACCGTTAGCACCAAACTGTAGCTCACTATAGTCACAGACATCTGTTTTCTGAGTGCAAGAAGCTGCATCTCGAGTCAGATGGACTTCAAAAGTTAATCAGTTGTAGTTGTACCTCCAATTATTACTTTGAGAGTTTCATTAAAATCCAACCACACTTCATGAAATTATCTGCTAACCAATGGATAACTGAACATACACACAGAGACACACAAATACAGACAAGCAATTACATGTTTATAGTAATATACACATTTCGACTCAGGAATCTGTCAGGCACAGATGACGACTGTTGTTTATCCAATCGCAGTACTGTTGCAGCTCGAGTGCTGAAATTATGTAACGAGACAAAGCAGACCTGAAAGCGTCAAGTCTCTTCAAAAATATGGGTAGAGAACGTTTAACTTTTAGTCATGCATGATTGTAGAGAAAAAAAACTGTTCACCCGTAGGCATTAGGCTAAGTCAATGAGTCAAATGAAAAGCTTGAAGCTAACAATATTAGCATCAATGAGCTGAGCAGTGATTGCTGCATCAGCAGGACTTTTCTGTAAATTTAGAGTAGAACACAACAGATCTGTTAACTGTTGATTTAGACATGGTGCAAAAAGTAAGGACATTTGTGTTGTCTCATTTGTTACTTTTTTGTTATTACAGTGAAGGCTGCACATAAGTCTGTTGGAGTCAGTCTCCCCACCATCACAGACATTTACACTTCGAGATGCAGGAAAAAAGCCACCTGCATCATGAAAGACCCCACTCACCCAGCACACACACTCTTTGCCCCACTCCCCTCAGGACGGAGGTTGAGGAGCATCAAATGTAGAACCACTAGACTGAGGAACAGCTTCTACCCTGAGGCTGTTAGACTCATGAATAAATAAATAATAAGAATAATCACTGTGAAATATCACATCATGCTGATGCTGATCTGTTTTCTTGTTGCTGTGTTCATCTGTGACCATCTGCTCATAAAGACTCATGTTCGTGCTGCTGTTTGTAATGACGTTTTTCTATTACTCTAGGGCTTAGTGTATTTCTAGTTGGATGTTTTTCTTAGTTCATATCCTAGATGTTATTACTGTTTTTCTCTTACATTTTGTTGTTGGATGTAACTGGGACCCTGTGTACATAATCTCATTTCATCACATGTACTACATGCGGTGCAAATGACAATAAAGACTCTCTGACTCTGACTCTCTGATAATTTTGCAGGCAATAATCCTAGTATAGTATAGCCAGACTGTTTCCTCTTAAATGGAGCCACATTTGTTAGAATAACTGTAGTAGCAGTAGTACTAGTAGTAGTAGTAGTTGTAGTAATAGTAGTAGTAGTAGTGGTAGTAAAATATTTTACTGCATCATTCATGGCAATCAAGGGCACCATATATTTAAAATTCAATATAACATTAAATGCAAACAATGAAAACATACAAATAGTGAATCAATTTTACTTTTGGTGCCATGTTTTGGTATTTTTGTTGCATGCTTTGGTTCTTGTCGTTCATGGCGAGTCAAGATGGTTCTTCTCATCCTGAGCATTTCCTTGCATTGTTGACCTTGTGTCAATAAACCTCCTAAACCTAGAGTTGTTGATTTTTTTCAAACACATTTATGGTTTGAAAAGCAGCATGAAGTACCGGTATGCGAGCTGCATCAAGAAAAACTTCTCTATCAGTAAACCATTCCTGATTTAACAAATCTTTGCGTTCAGGCTCAAATCGTAGTTTATGTCATGCAAACCGGGTTCCAAAAAAGTTGGGACACTAATCAAATTGTGAATTAAAAACTGAATGCAATGATGTGGAGATGGCAAATGTCAATATTTTATTCGTAATAGAACATAGATGACAGATCAAAAGTTTAATCTGAGTAAATGGAACATTTTATGTAACAAGGAGCCAAGATGGTCTAGTGGCAGGGCTTTTGACTACGGATCCGAAGGTCGTGGGTTCGCGTCCCGGCCACTACCCAGCTTGGGGTGTCTATGAGTGCACACCTATTTCTCCAGCTCCCCGGGCGCTTTCGGGCTGCTCACTGCACCACCTGGTAGGTGGTTGGGTTAAATGCAGAGACGAATTTCGTCTGTGTATGGGAACATACGCAGATGACAGGAAAAGACATTATTATTATTATTTTAAAGGAAAAATATGTTGATTCAAAATTTCACAGTGTCAACAAATCCCCAAAAAGTTGGGACAAGTAGCAATAAGTGGCTGGAAAAAGGAAATTGAGCATATGACTAACAGCTGGAAGACCAATTAACACTAATTAGTAGGGATGGGAACCGAGAACCGGTTCTGTTAGAGAACCGGTTCTTAAAAGTCCAATTCCATGGAATTGTAGGTTGCGTGTCTTAACGATTCAGCTTATCGGTTCTGCTAACACGCTAACCGCCATTTTGAAGAGGGTAGATGGAGAAATACTTTTTTTAATCCAACAGATTTGACCATTTGAACCGGTTAAGCTCAGAAGAACCTTGTGCTATAAAGTCAGTGACTTTATAGCACAAGGTTTTTCTGAGTTTAACCGGTTCAAATGGTCAAATCTGCTGGATTAAAAACATTTCACCAGTTGCCCTCTTCAAAATGGCGGCCGCCATTTTGAAGAGTAAAATTGGCGAAATGAACCCAAAATACATAAAATTAACGACTCACCGTCGAGTGGTCGACACAAAACACACAATAGAATCCTCCGGCCGTGTTAATTTGGCTTGAAACAGCGGGAAACTCTGCGGATTTATCCAAGTAACCCCAGCACAAACAGCTAGCATAAGCACCGAGTTCTTCTTCTTCTTCTAGGTGGAGTTTAATGGCGGTTGGCAAACAACTTAAGGTGCATTACCGCCACCTACTGAGCTGGAGCGTGGACAGGAGATAAACAGGACAAAAAAAATAAATAAATAAAAATAACCCAACTAAAGTCTACCTAAGAAGTATGTGTCCTACAAGAAAAGTAGAAAGTGAACCACAACGTCACCAACACAACTAAAAGTGACTGCCAAGTTCTAACTGCAAAAGGAAAATGCAGCCAACCAAGGCCTTTCCGGAAACTCTATCCTATATTATTCGTTTATTATTAAAATGGTTTACTATATTTTTTTACCCAAATGAGAATTGATAACAGAATTGATAAGGAATTTAATCGATAAAGGACATCGATAACAGCATTGATATTGATAATTTCTTATCAATTCCCATCCCTACTAATTAGGTCAATTGACAAGATGATGGCAAATAGCAAAGACTTTTAAGTTATCATCATCAACTATGCATAACATCACCAAAAGATTCAGAGAACCTGGAACAATCGCTGTGTGTAAGGTTCAAGGCCGTAAAACTCTACTGGATGCTCGTGATCTCCGGGCCCTTAAACGTCACTGCACCTCAAACAGGAATGCCACTGTCAAGGAAATAACAGAATGGGCTCAGGAATACTTCCAGAAAGCATTGTCAGTGAACACAATCCACCGTGCCATCTGCTGTTGCCAGCTGAAACTCTACAGTGCAAAGAGGAAGCCATTTCTAAGCAAGCTCCACAAGCTCAGACGTTTGCACTGGGCCAGGGGTCATTTAAAATGGAGTGTGGCAAAATGGAAGACTGTTCTGTGGTCAGATGAGTCACGATTTGAAGTTCTTTATGGAACACTGGGACGCCATGTCATCCGGACCAGAGAGGACAAGGATAGCCCAAGTTGTTATCAACGCTCCGTTCAGAAGCCTGCATCACTGATGGTATGGGGTTGCATGAGCGCTTGTGGCATGGGCAGCTTGCATGTCTGGAAAGGCACCATTAATGCAGAGAACTATGTTCAGGTTCTAGAACAACATATGCTCCCATCTAGACGTCATCTCTTTCAGGGAAGACCCTGCATTTTTCAACAAGATAATGCCAGACCACATTCTGCAGCAATCACAACATCATGGCTACGTAGGAGAAGGATCCGGTACTGAAATGTCCAGCCTGCAGTCCAGATCTTTCACCTATAGAGAACATTTGGCGCATCATAAAGAGGAAGGTGCAACAAAGAAGGCCCAAGACGATTGAACAGTTAGAGGCCTGTATTAGACATGAATGGGAGAGCATTCCTATTTCTAAACTTGAGA
The DNA here is from genome assembly GCA_038048925.1 of Garcialebias charrua. NCBI lineage: Eukaryota > Metazoa > Chordata > Actinopteri > Cyprinodontiformes > Rivulidae > Garcialebias > Garcialebias charrua. The sequence goes on from JBBPBX010050744.1 coordinate 15,777, forward strand.
AACTGGTCTCCTCTGTCCCCAGACGTCTGTTGAGTGTTGTAAGAAGAAGGGGGGATGCCACACAGTGGTAAAAATGGACTTGTCCCAACTTTTTTGGGATTTGTTGACGCCATGAAATTTTGAAACAACATATTTTTCCCTTAAAATGATACATTCTCTCAGTTTAAACTTTTGATCTGTGATTTGTGTTCTATTCTGAATAAAATATTAGATGTTGGCACCTCCACATCATTGCATTCAGTTTTTATTCACAATTTGTTTAGTATCCCAACTTTTTTGGAATCCGGTTTGTATATTCTTACCTAGGCTACTCATAAGTTAGAGAATTCTTCATGTGCAGTACAGTGACCTACAAGCAGGATTACTATTACCTGTTCTCAATCAAAATTAAACACCAATCCTGGTTTTAGTTCAAGTTCAAGTTAACTTTATTGTCGTTTCCACCAAATGTGGTACATGATGTGGAACAGAATCATGTACACAGGGTCCTAGTTACACCCAAAACTAGCAAAATATAAAGTATAAAAAAAGTAAATAAGGAACTAAAATATACACTACAATATACGCTAAACAAATGCTAAACTGTATGCATCTAAGTATACATGTATGTATACATGTATAGTATGTATACATGCATCATGTATGCATGTATACATCTAACATATATGCCAAACACCAATAATGTAAAGCAATATGTCGTAACAACAGCAGCCCGAACATGAGTCTGTGGTGAGCAGATGAATGAACACAACTTTACTTTCAACTACAGCATTTTCTCTTCTGTACATACATAAAATCACTTAAACTTTCATTTTATCATTATCAAACAGTGCATGAACAGCATAGGTTGCCTTTTGTTTTGTTTGTTTTTTGATAAAGGGGAATTACTTTCGTTCTCCTGTTCAAAAAATAAGTGCAATATTCTCAGCCTCTGCCTTTCTAGTAGAATGAGTTCAAGGCTTTAAGAGTAGGCGAAATTGTAGAAGATGGATAAGTGAAATACACCTCGGCACAAATTTGTATTGGTTGAGAGAAGACAATTTCCTGTAGCTCTGCTACATTGTTGCAGTTTGACTTTGGTTACACATTGCTGGGCCTGAGAACGTATTGCGCTATGATTAATGCTGGAATAAGGGGTGTCTTTTGTTCTCTCAAAGTGTAGCTAAAAAGCTCATTGTGCGTAAAAATCAAGTTTGAGGACTAAAAACTATACCTTCGCTCCTCCATCTTTCGTCTCCTGTACCAACGATTATCTAAATGTGAGTGAACCTACCTTGAGAGCAGTTTTGATGGTAATGGAAGGCTATAACAATGTTCGAGCACAGAAAGAGACACT